>JAVCKS010017495.1:11671-49458 GCA_032273685.1 Pteraster tesselatus
GGTTACCTGGATGTACTTTGTGGTTACCTGGATGTACTTTGTGGTTACCTGGATGTACTTTGTGGTTACCTGGATGTACTTTGTGGTTACCTGGATGTGTATTGTGGTTACCTGGTTGTTGTTTTTTAGTTACCTGGTTGTGTTTTGTGGTTACGTAAAGTTATTTTGTGGTTACCTGGGGGATATTTGTTGGTAGATCCAAGAACCTTGTGGTTTACCCGAATGGTATCTGTGCTTACCAGGAAGATTGAAACAGTCACTCTTATCCTGTCTAGCATTTGTAGTCCTGGTTGGCATTTTATTTGACGTACTGCTGTGGACACTACTGTCATCACCCGACTCTGGGAACAAGAAAATCTCTTTATTTACAATAATTTAACTTTGCACAAGAATTGGTTACTCTTTGACTAAATGTACCATTACAGTTGTCTAAAACAAATTCCCAAGGATCTACCTATTTATTTATTTGTAACTATATTGACATTGATTTTCACGTTGTTGAAGAAAATTCCACCTCTTGATGGGAGATAAACCACCAGGGTTTACAGAGACAGGATGTATCGCTTTTCGTGTGCGTGTACGTATACACTCTTGCTTATCACAAATTTTTCATTCGTTTCTTTCACTGCGGCTGATCTTCTGACACAGCCGAATGTGTGTGTAGTAAACATACATTGATATTTAAATAACACCCGTCAAGAAAGCTTTAAAAATTAAATTGTCAAAAGCCAAGGTTTCGGATCGTATAGTTTTTATTTCAGCTTCCGACACCCCACCCAAAAATGCCCAACCATCAGATGCACCAATGACCAATGCTATCAAAATTTGCCCACAACAATTAAAAAGGGATGCTCTAACAATGAAACGAATAAATGGGGGAAAATGACATTTGTACACGTACCATCCTGTGGAAACAGTTCCGTTGGTATGACATCGTTAGCTTGGAAAAGCGCTGTAAAGACACCGATTTTGGGGGAGTAGATCCTCTGATCATTATATAACCCAGACCATGGTTTAGCGAAGGTTAATTCTGAACTGAGTGACTAGGGGATAACAAAAAAAAGAATCATTTTATGTTTATATCAGCAATACCACCACTTTTACTTGTTTGTATACACATTCAAATCGTGGACGGGAAGAGGGTTAGAACAAAAGAGGGACAATAGGTCCACGATTCGCCCCAGGTCCCCAATTCCCAACCCCGCGCAAATCCTATGGCGGGTTTCGCAAAAAAAATAAGTCCAAACAAAAGAGGAACAATGGGACGTCCCAGATTGCCTGTGTTTACACACTTTTGTGTGTGTGTGCGTTTGTAACGGTCTGCAATCGTGGACGCGAACAAAAGAATTGGAAAGCAAACAATGGGTCCACGATTGACAGAAGGTCCACGATTCAAAATCGTGTACAAAAGCAACGGGAGCTCAGGAAATTTATTAGAGTAGAAACAAAAGAGGAATACCGGGAGAACAATGGGACATCCACGATTGCAAGCTGTTACAAACGTGTGTGTGTGTGTGTGTGTGTGGTTTTTTTTTTCACACGCACTGACTTATGGGGCACTAGAGAGTAATACAAAGTATACAAGTATAATGGTATCCCACAAGGTAAGTTGTAAAGAAGGTACTAGGGAAAAGAAAGAAATAGTTATGTCTACAATGTCTACCAGCTCAATCATATACCAAAGTATGCATTTTCGGTCTTGTTCATCTCAGGTTGTTGTTGTTGTTGATAACTCTGCAGCCTTTAAAAACTTTTGGAAGGATGTCATAGATACTTTTTTGATGTTATACATTTTGTGATTGTGTAAAAAAAGAAGGAAAAAGACATACCCACTACAAGTAATGATAGTTCACATCCTTACAGGTAAGGATCTAAGTTGAACAGGAACCACTTTCTTACCAACTCAACAGCTACATGTGGTTCACTGGAATCTCCAATCGTATAGATAAAAACTACTTTCCCAGTTCTCCATTTGTCATTCAGATTACACCTGACCATTTTCCCGTTGTAAAATGAGTTGTACTCCGTTAATTCACGTATGTGCAGCTGGGGCTTAGTATTAAGAGTGTCTGGTGCATTTTCACAATCCTGTAGGGCAGCCTCCGAGGCACGTCTCGACGAGGGAATTAACTTGTTCAAGGTGACAAAGAGTGCACAGTCCTCCTCCGTCTGGAAGTAACGTATTTTACGGAATGTACCATCCGACGTTCCCTTACGACATTTACGATCACTTTCATCCTGTAAAGTAAAGGGTGTCACTAAACCAATGTTTCCCCTTTAAAAATAGAACTATATCGTTACAGTTATTTATTGCTGGCAATGTAAATGAGCTGCAGACACGGTACGCGCCAAGGCGTACCGCGTAGACCTATGTGTCACGTCGGTAGAACCAGTTTTATTTTAGACATGGTTTTCGCCATGACTCATGCTGCCGTTTTACTAATCAGAAAGTAGTTCATAAGAGTCCTTATGTTGGGGAATTTGTACCAAAGCGTTCGCCTACGCGCCAGGCCAATGCACATTTGGTTCACCGCACGTAGGATTAAATAAAAAAAACGGCAAAATGTTGGTGGATACTAAGAACTGTTTGTGGGTACTAAGAACCTTAGTTTTAACTCTCCGGTCTAGTGAACCAGTGCAAAGCCTTTTATCCTTTCTGCTTTCAATACGGCAGCTGGAGCTGTTTTTACATAGTGTGCACTATTGAGAGTAGAAAGGGTTTTAACTGGCTTTTGTCGAGGGGTACTCTAGTAGTAAAGTGTAACCTTGATACATCCAAACTTGGAGCTGTAATAGAGAGCAGTACTTACGATGCCAATGAACTAGTGGCAGTGTGCCCTCGTCGACGCTTGGTCACGTGACTACTGCCCTCTGCTGTTTTCATACAGCTCTATGTGGCAACCCTATTATTACCATTTTTCTTCTAGTATTTAGGATACACTCTGACGTTGATCTATTCCGACATTGCACGTTCATCTAGTTGGCAAGAATGGGATGGGCTACGTAAGAAAAGAGGTTTACTTACGGTCAATTCCACACCAAACAAAGTTTCATTGGGTTTATTGAGCGGTCCCACATATCGGACTACAGCACTCATGCCACCAGACGGGTTCCCAGATTTCTTTATTCGTACTGCCGACCCCACTCTCAAAGATTCAGCATACAGGAGCACAGCCTGGTCCATGTAGGCATCATACCGTTGCGAATCTACAGGAAGTGCTTGGAGTAGCATCATCCTAGCAGAAGTGATTCTGGCAATGTCCAAAAACCGACAGTGCAATATACAACCACCGGGCTGTTGATGCACGGTTGTCAGGATGCGACAGTTCTTTAGACGTCTAGTTGCATAGCCATGGTCTAAGGGCAAGTCTTGCAACAATGCACCACGAAATATCATCTGATATTCTGATGATATCCGCCCCTTTGTGTCTGATAGAAGGATATAGAATTCTCGAGTGGGAGGAGTAAATTGGTTTTGTCGTTTATCAACATTGGCCATTGTGATATTACTATATTCCTATATAGGCACTTGCTAGTAGTAGTAGTCCTCGTACTAGTAGTACATGTACATATTCAGAAGTTGATATTCCCCCAGGCTGCTGAGGTAACTTCACTTCACCTGTGTAAATAAAGTATGTATACATTTTACAATTACATAATCTAACCCTTTTTTTTTCATCTTTTTAAATTAAACCCACTATTTGCTATCTTTATGAGTGGTTTGGTACCACTGTAATTGACATCAATATGAAGTGAAGTATGGATACAAGGGTATTTTGTAAAAAAGGGGTTTTTGTTTTTGGCCGGGTGGGGGGCGGTAGACGTACCCAAAGTTCAATTTTTAATGCAAAGATTTTCTTTTTTCTGAAAATATGGAAGCCTTCAAACCTTCGTTTATTTTAGAAATAATATTTTTTTTGGCAATCATGGCAATCAATTTATGAAATTAAGAAGTTACTCCCTGCAAAATCGAACACGGGATGTCATTCTCCAGTGTATGCCTCCTTAAATTACTGACTTTCTTTAAAAAATGTATTAATCAATTGTGTTATTTCCAACCCCTAACCCTCACCCCAACCCCAGCTGTGATCCCGCCTGCCCACGTGCAAACATGCACAAATGTTAACAATCATTGTAAAAATATCCACTGCCGTAGGCTAATAGTAATTACTAGTGTTTACAAACACTTTCTCATTTGTACCGAAACAATTACCGTATTGGGAAACCATTTTAATTTGGAAACAAGCCTAGTACCTACGGTACACAGCAAGCACAAGAAATGACACACACACAAAATATGTAGCTGTTCTCGGTCGAAATTATATGATTATGCTTAGCAATAGGCCTAATAATATTAAAATAGTCTGTTGCCAATGTTGTACAATTTGATATTATTTGTATTTATATGTACTGTCACCTGTGGTGCGTATGAAGTTATGTGCCGTTTGATAGTGCCGTGGTAATTTATTAAATTATTTGGAACAAACTTACAGTTTCTTACTGGATTGATTGGGTTTGCCTACAGTTTAGCAGCGCAAACTTAACACATTAAAAAAAAATTATTTCCATTTCATTTACCGTTATTACCTGTTTCCGTGATTCCAGGCAGATGGCCAGCAGCATCCACTGAGTTAGTTCCTGTGTACACAAATTTACACTGTCTATGAACTGGTACTAGTACTAGTACTAGGCCTAGGCTATAGCAATGAATTTTAGACACTATTGAATCCCTACCGTACCAGTACCAGTACTACCAGTACCAATTTCCATTTGTCCATTTTAAGTTAATTAAACTACGGTAGGCCTAGTAAATATTAGTAGGGGCAATGAAAGTGATTTTACAAATTTGAGTTTAGGGTCTACACCGACAGGCTTACACCGCTTTTGTTTAAACCGGGCATAGGCCCTTTGGTTTGGAATACGACTAGGTCAACAGTTTGAAGATTGTTTGAGAGAAATCTGAATTGTTTCCTAGGCCAAGCTCAAAACCGTACGTGGGTTGCGCTACGGGTACGTACACGCGCCCGGCCGTGTACTGAACTTAATTAACTACGGTTGATTACCGGTACGGTACCATGGTTGATACTTTTAAAAAATAGTCTGGTACCCTTGTAATTGACATCAGACATGTGTATGAAAAGTCTGGGTATGGTACAACCTAATTTAGTTAGTGGGCCCCTACCGTGAGGTCTGTTTATGGAGTTATCTAAATATCTTTTTCTGCAATAATAATAATAATCATACTAGAACGATTAGTACGGTACAATTACCGTTTGAAAGGTTCGCCACCAATTTTGTACGGCCATGTCGCCCACCGTTTTTACATTTGTTAAAGAGCCTCTGCTCTTTGCTAATACATGTACTACTAAAATCAAGCCGGGGATTCCCTGGGAAAAGATGATATCATCATCATGCGCCCACTCGTGATTGTTTTGGCAAAGTACCATAGAGTTATATAGCTAAAAGTCTAGCTAGGTACGGTACGGTCGATCCGGTCGGCGGTCGGGGTTAATTGGGGTGGGTTTTTTTTTGGGGGGGGGAGGTATACTAATAATAGGACCAATAATGTAATATTCTGCAGCAAATTTCCGTGAAGCTATCAACCCGAGGTTGTATCCCAGTACGTACGCTACGTTGCTACAAGGATAATTATTTGCTACAAAATGTGTATTATTATTATTACATGTATTTATTATTTGCCAATTTGGAATTAAGTAGTAAAACAAATTGCGGACAAAACAGTTTTTTATTAAATACAAGTGATAACAATATTATGTAATTAGACACAATTTTGCACTAACTAATATAAGAAAATATATGAAGTTACAAGGTTATGTACTTTATGTTTAATGTTCATAAATCGGACACTAGTCTTTGTTGGAAGACGTTATTGACACACACGAATCGAATCAGGCCGTATCCAAAACGATGTCTAGGTCTAGGTACGTCCACAATGTACGTCTGACATGTCAGCATCGACCCAAACGAGGTCTAGAGTTAACGGCTACGACTGCAATGTCATCAAAATCTAGATACATTTTTGGTAGAAAAAAGTCGAAGGCGTACTCGTAACTATGCCGTATGCCAACAGCGTAATCTTTATTTACACTCCCCGCAACCATAAACCTAGACAAAAGCCATAGACAAGTACAGCCCCGACTATGACTGTCCGGTCCATGAGTATATCAAAATCGCATTTTTTTCTGAGGACTTTCTCAACAAAGAGTAATCTCAAACATTTTGAACATTACATAATGTAGCTCAAGCGCTATTCTTTTTTTGGAACAATCCTACACACTCTAAGCCCTATAAATTGAGAAATTTGAGTTTTTATCACATGGTGTGGGCAGTGATAAAAACTCAAATTTATAAAGAATTTCTTATTTGTGATTAAAATATGATTTTGCCATGATAGTATCAGTGATTATAACTTTACTCACAGTGTTCAAACGTTGTAACAGCTCTAACAGATTCCGCCACCACGACTATATTCATGACCAATATAAAAGGTGTACCAGATAATACCGCCATAACCACACTGTAAATGCTTTATTATTATAGCTCAAACTATTTACTCTCGGCAATTCAAGCAAAATCTTAGTGTTACTGACAAATTAACATCTCAGGCCGCTGTAATTTTAACTCTAGGTCATCACAGCAAGTAAGCAGTGCGCAGCAGTTCTATTTTCTCACATCTCAATATATAGGCAAAGGCTATTCATTGTGATTGTAAACAATAAACTGTGTCACGATATTCTCAACAAACGAGAACATCACATTCTGACTGACAAAGACTAGCAGTATTTATAGTCGTTTTCCCATTATTAACTACATATTGGGATAGGATAAGTTTGTTTGTTAATCAACTGTGTTCATGCCTCCACTTTAAACGGTTTGGGACAACCGTACTACTGTTCTCCTCACATTATTTGGATTTATTTTATTTGTGGCATCACATCCAACAGCGAAAGGACCGCCAATTCAAGAATGGGATCATTTGATGACTATTATTACTATGTATACATTCAATAGCACCATTGGGGTGCAGACTTCCAGAAATACTAGGGCATGCCCCTTTTCTTTCACAATAAGTATTCTGGGTTCTTTAACGTGCATGTCACACGGGACCTACGGCTTTACATCCCATCCGAAGGATGAAGCAAGTATGGTTAAGTGCCTTGCCAAAGAACACAAGTGCCACAACCAGGATTCAAACCAAGTACCCCAGACTCTGCAGTCCAACGCACTAGACCAATTGGCCACGACACTGTAAATGTGTACACTGTGCTATTGCTTGAGGAGAGTTCGCTCTCTAATTTGTGACAATCACATTTTTATGACAATACCAAAATAAATAATGTCTCACCTAGGCTACCCAAGGAATCATTGACAAAGTTACAAGAATGATATTGGCTCAATGATAAGGTTAGTGGTGGTTATGTGTTGGATTATTTCAATAAAAAGTGGGAGCACCACTGTAAGACAGCTTTAAAATTTTAAATAGATAATTCTAAATACGTAATTAAACTGATAAAAACATACAACGCTGTGTAAAAGGAAGCTGCATACGGTAATTAGTATTTTATTAGTGTACACTTAGAAAGTTCAAATGGGCATTTCCCACAAAGCAACCAACCTTGGTGAATTAAGCACAACATACATACAATTGCCATTATCTAAACTGTGAGAGCGCTTTTGAAAATACATTTAAAAAACTTAAAATAGTGAAAAGAAAAAAAAAACATCTTACGATTCTAATGAGTCATAGGAAACACATTATAACCTTCCATTGAAAGATAAACTGTCTGGCTGGAGTTCCTATGTCACGATTAAACGTTCAGCCATGTGAGGTTGTTACACCACATGTTCCATATGAATTTTTGTTTTAATTATGCATTATTTGCATAAATTGTACACATGTAAACAACAATCTGCTAACCTCTCTAGATTCTACTGGTCCGTAAAGACTTTGTTGTACCTACCAAAGAAAGTATTACGAGTTTCGGACAGATACTGGAGAAAATGCATACGTGTACCGGTACATGTAGGTGGTCACATGTAGGTGGTCACGTGAAGGTTAAGTACTAGTGCATGTACAAGTCCAATGACTTGTACATTGAACACTCTACTATCAGTAAATGCACAAATCCACGCAATACAAATAATTTTCCTAGTCCCATTAGGATCAATAAATTAAGAAAACAAACATGGAAAGGATACACCTCAAAATAACTTCTTTAAAGCCTCAAAACCATATAAGTTTTAGAAATAAACATTTCTATCAAGATTATACAGTATTTGTTTAAAAACATTGTATTTCTTTTTTCTATTTCTTGAAAATATTTTTTTTAAAGTTACTACTCTGACCAAGAGGTAATTAAAAAAGTATATCACGATAATACTGATATATTTCATCTTCAGAATATATTATTGGCAACATATCGTGATATATATTTGGTGACATGATATACTATTGCCAAAATATCATAATTTATCATTGGCAATATATTGTGCTATATTATTGATCATATATCGTGATATTTTTGCCAATATATCGTGATATAATATTGGTGATACGTGTATATCATGAATGGAAAATATTGATCCCAGCCTTCCATATGCAGTGCTATTAGCCATGTTAATGCAGAGACCGAAAACCAAATTGGGATTCGAACCCTGCTGCCAAGCTCCCACCCAAATATTGATATCGCCGCCAACTCTTAACTGCGTTTGAAACATACTGTTTTTGTACTATTGCAATGGTCCTACTGCCAGCTTGTTAGTGGTATTGATCCCCCTTCGACAGCTGTAAAGTCGGCCTTTATTTTGTCCATTATAGATCCATCTCTCAGCACCTCCACAGCCGTCATGGCCATTGCCTTGGCGACTCTTATCGTGCACTCATGTGCTGCTTCATTTCCCGCTGCGGTTGTGAAGTCCGACGTATTATTGGAGACGCAGCTGTTGATGTCATAAGCGGGGACGATGCATGGCACGATGTGCGAAACATTGCCCGCATCCGACGAACCCACAGGGGTGTTCAGGAGGTCGCAGTCAGACGTAAACTCCATGCCGACGCCCTCGGCGTGTCTTCTGTAGATATCGGCCAGGGTGGAGTTGGAGAGCAGGTTAGAGTACGGCTGGTCCGTAAAGCGGAACTCAATCTCGCACTGGGTGGCCTTGGCCGCAGCTACAAATGCCGCATTTGCCCTCTGTTGGAGAATAGCCATGTCAATGTGGTCACGTGACCTCAGGTAGAATTTCATCTCCGTCTTTTCAGGGATGATATTTGGTTTGATGCCTCCACTGCTGATCACACCTTTTGGAAAGAACGTCCCAAATTATTTCACAACATGAAGGCCATGGGCAGAGCACAAAATTGTAGTACCAGTAGTCTTTTTAAAAATAATACCACTTACCAGTCCTGAAAGACTAAGCGTTTTTCAGTTACCTATCTCAGGGCAGTTGCAATTCTGCTTTGGTCAGTTTGATAAGTTAGATCTAATCCAGCCGTTTTCTTAAATTTTAATAAGCTGAAGGCAGCTTAGTTTCCTGTGTGTAGCTTATGAAAATGATAATATATGTTAAAGTTGAAGCAGGTTTTGCCCCCAAAAATTGCTAAAATGCTAACAGAACAGGGGCAGGGCAACTGAGTGTAAACTAAAGTTACTTTGAGGTATGTCTGTAGTACCTCATAATTCCGGTATACCTATTTTTCTCTACGTTCAACAAACACAAATGATGCCGCCTTACCATGGATCTGCATGTATGGCTTCAGTTGTTGTCTAAGCATCGACACATTGTTGTAACACAGTACTGCAGCATCAAGCGCATTGCGGCCTTCCCAAGGGTGGGCGGACGCATGGGCAGCCTTGCCATGGTACGTTAAGTCTATACGCATAATCGTTAACATCATTGGCTTGGCAATGTTGGTGCTGTATGGAGTTACCGTCAGGACTAGGTCGACATCTTTGAAGAAGCCCGCGTTAATAGCGAGGACCTTCGTGCCATTGCCCTCCTGGTCTGGGCAGCCGAGGATCGTTACCTGTACATTCGTTAAGTTACACTAAAGGTTAGGAAATGTTACTAACTGTTGAATACTTTCAACTTTAACCAATATCAATAGGGCCTAATTTATAATATTATTTATATTAAGGGAATGGGGGCACCTTCGTTTCGCCATGTGAATTGTTAGGCCAGGTAACCCGCTGCGCGACGTGCGTAGATGGTACATGTGTATGAGGCTAAAGCAAAAGGGCTACAGCTGCACGTACTGTCTGTATACACAACTAGACGTTCAACTACAAGTGTAGCCGTAAATTCATGTTATTCGGGATACAAAAATAGCTGGCTTAGTGAACCGAATTACAGAATACAGGGCCATAATTAAGGCCTAGGTCTTTATTGTAAAAAAAAAATTAAATGAATGAGCGAATTAGCCTACCTTTCCGAGTCTTTTCCCGTTACTGTTTGTCTCAATCACCGCCTTAATACCGAGAGCAGCCGCCACAGTAGCTTCAGCTATCAGATTCCTGCCTGAAGCGTGGCCGAGTTCCGGCAGGGCATCGTACTCACACAGCAGACAGACATGAAGTTTACCGGACTCTGGGTCGGCGGCACCGTATGAGGCCCTGAAGCCCGTGGCCGACAAGTAGCAATCGTCAACCTCGAAGCCCCGTTCTCGTAAAAACGACGTCAACACACCGTGAGCGTGAAATTCCTGCAGTCCTACCTCCGGATGTAGCCATATGCTGTGGCCGAGGTCCCTCAACTGTTGAGTCTGCTTTTCGATAGCATTTTGAGCCGTTTTAAACAAGTTTTCCATGATTATTTCGGACACAAGACAGAGCAACAGTCGGACTCAGACTGAAAATCTAACTTACTTGATATCTTCCCCGTTATTTTCCATTCACGCGCACGCCGGCCGCCCAGCGCTAGCGCGCCATGTGACCATTAATTTGACGAAAGTATGGCGCGACGTGTCACAAAATATTTTACAAAACAATTTTCTTGTGATAAAATAATTATATGTCTATTTTACTAGAAGATTCGTGTTTATCAAGCCATAAATATCAATATATATTGAATGATGGTACGTTATTGGTGTTATCAATTAAAGACTAGGTATTTTATTACGGTTAATTTTGCGACACGTTTGGTACACCATACAAACATATTATAGGCCAACAAAAATGTTATTGAAATTGAATAAAATGGCGCCAAGTTCCAATTGTATTGGTGTAGTACAGTAGTGGCATGGTGTTTTTGCATGGAAGACTACATGGGGGCGGTAAATGGGGGGGGGGGGAGGAAAGATTTATATGCCATACAAATTTACGAACGCCATAGAATAATTGGAGGGCCACGACGTAACGAAAATGTAGAAAATATATTATTGGGTCCAGTATAAGTACCCCTCTCCCCATGTCCCCTGTGGATTTTAACAATAAGAAATTCTCGGTCTATGAAGTTTTTATATTGTTCTTAATTCTACATTGTAATATCCTTGTGTTTGGATAAACATGAACGATTGATTGATTGATTGGTCTATAGTCTAGTAGTCCGTATCTATCTTCCGGCGGTCTAGTCTGCGTGAAAACGTTATCGTACTTACTTCGGCGCGCGTAGGCAAAATCGGGTACAGCTTCACAGGCTGCAGGATAGACAGGACCGACAGTTTTTTCTTCTTTCTCGTATGCATTAGGTTATCGCTAGCTGAGGATCACTGATTATCCCTTATATAAAATTGGAACTAATCCAACTGTTACTATAGTGAGTTTTTAACCGACTTATAAGCCCTAAGTATTACGGTCTATGTTATGGATACTACAATTAAGTACAATTTGGCTAGTACTGCCATATGAAAGAGTTACGCAAGAGAAAAGCCCCAGAATCTGGGGAAAACCCATGAACAATAACTATAATGTCAGCCCTGAATTCAATCCAATAATGAAGGCGCAATTAAGGAATTTCCACCTTTAATTGAAATTATTTCGCTCTGCACTTAAAGCTCACAGAACTTAAGAATAAAAGAGAAACAAATTGGAAATTAAACCACATAACTTTCTCATTTTCCACTTTATTGAGAGCACCAAACCATTTAGTGCAAATTAAAAAAAATTCTTACTGTAATTAAACAATGAAAAATTTAGCAAACAATTATGTACGTTTTCAAGGTATGAATTATGATTATCAATTAAACACAAAATACGTAGGACATGTCTTACATATTTCGGAACAAAGGTCCTATATTTTGTATAATGAGAAGGAAATCATTGCATATTATAACACTGCACAAGGGACACAGTTACAACAAACACCGAGATCAATATCATTCAGTGTCCCACGGGCCCCGCCCGTGGCCGTGTGGCCATCTTGCAAAGGGTTGGCGTCGGCGCCCGTCTCAGTATGTAAAAGTACGCGGCTGTTACCCCATTCAACTTGCATTAAATTGTTTTGCTGTTTTCATTCAAATTGTATTTTAATATAAAAATGTGAATATTTTTATATATTTTTCTCATTCCATTACTATCGTTGCTGTGGGTTACAAAACCGTGTATTTTATTGAAAATAAAGTACGTAACTGCAGTGATTGTTTGAACAGCCAAAGGACTGGAAAAAAAGACCTACGCTCCTCTAAAATATGAAAACAATGGAAGTTTAACTTAGAGGACATACCAGTACCGGTAGGTAGAAAAAACAAATAAATTCTCCTCACCGTACCTGAATGGTTTTCTTGGCAACATCGTCATACTCAGTTTTTGTAATTTATGAACAGTCTGAATGGGCTACTAGTACAGATAGATTGTTAAAATTGGCTAACAAACCAGTAATTTAAAAACGACATTTGCATTGTTCGTTTATTTCCTAACATAATATTTCATTGGTCTAAAGTAGTTTCAATAGTACAAGAGTTCAACCTGAATGCAATCTACAATCTAATAGGTAGTTTTCATATAATGCAAATTTTACGCATATACTTTCTTCCTTCAGTATCAAAACTTGTCCGAATCTAGCCTCATCAGACAAGCTTTGGGGTTGCCAAGAGCAACATTTCTGAAGATAGTATGTATACAATTTGCATTATAAAAACGACCTGTATCTTCACGATAGAATGGAAGCGTGTTTTGTTTTTTCATTTCAAAAACTACCAATAGAAATTTTGTTTTACATAGAAACCTAACACAAAAGTACAATGTTTAACGAAAAAAAAAATGTACAATACAAAAAAACTCTAAATAGAAACTTTCTATACAGCAAACAATAAATATTTTTGTACACACAGTAATAATAACCTTATATTCACTGACAAGTGAGGAATTTAGGAGTGAATAGGACAAAGTGGTCTCAGTAATAGAATGATGTAATTAACAAGACTTACATTATAAATGTGGGTTGTGGGGTTAGGTGGCAAAGGTCCTTGATTGTGCCTAGTACGTCAATTGGTTTTGCTCGTTGGATTCTGGGGCTCTTCCACCTATAAAACTGTACCTACTGTACCTGCCTGTGATTATAATAAAAACTTACTTTCTCTGGAAGGATATGAATCAATATGATTTAATCTCAAATTCTTGCAGTGGGACAGGCAACCAGATAGATAGCGCAAAATTAAACGGCTCAAAAAGACCTCATTAATATTTATTCAACAAAAGCAAACGGGAAAAAATTACCGATCATATTTGATCAAATATAATGAGATCCCTGAGCCCTTGACATTTTTGGCTACCATAAAATATGCAAGTTTAGGAGTAAACTTAAATAACAGGTAATATGCAGAGACAGAATTTACCTGCCTGAATACCCTTGTGGGACACGATTTAGGAGACATTAGGGAACCAGTGTAACTGCTTCGTTCGTCTGCACCCAGTTGCTAGAATGCATACAGTTTTCTTATCGTTTTCTGGGTCTGTAACCTAAAGTTTAATTCACCACCTTCATTCACTCTTTGAAGAATCACGAAAGTCAAGTCAGTATAAACTCAATTATTTTAAGATCACGTACACAAATGGATGTATAAAACAGGAGACAATCATAAATATAGCACCATTAAATATTGTTTTAACCCTTTAACTACCACCCTGGTTTAAGAAAGAAGGCAATCAAGAACCAAATGTTTTGAACATTTGTGACACGGTATGTAAAAACCAGGCATATTTTGGTGGAGCTATGAACAGAGAAACAGATGCAAAAAATCTTGGGGTGATTTTAAGCAATTGAGTTTTTTATTTTATTTACAATGTTACACATGTGAACGTTTCCTATTGAAATTTCATCAACAAAGTATTAAGTGCTATTTCTCAAAACTTTACATCCTGATAACTTTGCTTTGAAAAAAGTAAGTGGCATTGTAAGGTGTGGGGTGTACACATCAATAGTACACCAAAAACTCAAAATTGGCATCTTGCCCAACAGTGCCTGGGTTTTAAAATACTGCATCACATTCGTTTGAAACCAAACCAGATTTTTGTCACGTAAACCTGAAAATGGTACACAGAGATGACGTCTACAATGACAAGTAAACTTGGACAATAGATCTGGGGCGAGACAATGGTAGGGTTAAGGGTCAAGAAAATTTTCTTTAGAAAGTAATTTTAAATTCATTGGTAGACAAACTATCCAGGTTTGAACCAAAATAATTAAAAATCACAAATTGGAATGTTAAAATAATAATTCATTTAAATTGAGCCTACCTACTAATTATATAATTTTATTAGTTGCACATCATACCTAGTCTCAAATGTTTTCGTGTGTGGGTGTGTGTGTGTGTGCAATATATATATTTTAATATCTATGACTCGCGAATAAAAATCAATAAAAAATCTTAATATTTTTCATGAGTGTGTGCGCATGCGTGCGTGCATGCGCGTGTACATACCCTGTTTTCTTGAATGAAATGAATACATAAAGAAATAGAATTAATCCACAATTGTTCCTTTTTTTCTTGTCTTTTAAATTAAATTATAGGAAATTCTTTTTAAAAAAATTTAAAAAAAAGGAATGACAATGTATTTGGAGAAAATCCATATCTGACAGAATGATAATCTACATGTGTTACAGCAAGTTGCTGATCAAATCTCACACAGAAATTCTAGGGAATAAAGTGAAATGTCGTTACCAAAAATATAATTCATAGGTTTTTTTTTAATTTCCTTGTATTTGTTTTCCATAGCACAGCATCTGTAGTCTGAATTGGTTCGTACAAATTTTGTAATTTCATCCAGCAATGATGAATGTAAGCCAAATCAAAATCGAGAAAGGAAAGCAAATTTTGACAAGAATAATGTTATTACTAGATAAGTCCATAAATTAGGCTACCAAGTTACGATAATCTCCCCTGTTACATTAGTAAATGTGTCATATTATATTGAATAATAATACTATTTTGAATATTTAAAATGTTGGTAGTATTTCCAACATAACTGAAGAAACCATAGCAACAGAGAGAAATAGGTGGTACATATCCCGACATAGAACAAGAGACCATGTATATTGCAACAATGGTACCCATGAGTTTATGGACTTACCCTGCTACATGTAGCTACGGTCCTAGTATAATTTTACCTGTTTTGCTTAAAGAATTTCTTAAGGCACTCTGATAGAAGCTTGAAGAACCAATTGCTTGGTCACCGTGCTTCTATGGAATAGACTATGGAATGTATCTTTCTCAAATATTAAACTGACGCAGAAAAATCTTCAAAATATAAAAATGTGAATAATCAGTCCACTTATATACATTTTTACAAATTTACCACAAAGAATGACGTATTATCAGCCCTCAAAAACATTGTGGTCACAAAAATAATACGGCTCTTTCAAATCGATGTAAAAAAAAGAAAACCATCATGATGCAGGTTAAATGAAAATAATAACGTTGATGATCGGAAGTAGAATTTTACATAGACATCCACCATCTAAGCGACTATACCGCTTTTCCTCGGATATAATCCAACATTAGGATGAGCTAACAGCATACACACACACAAACATGTGTTAAATATCTATGCTCGCCTTTACAGCACAGTTTTTTTTTCCCAGAGTGAACCCAAACGACCAGCGTGTGCGAACACTCGATTTAAAAGTGATAACTATTGATGAACAGAATAAGGGAACTTAAAAGCTGAACGTTTCGTTAATCCCAAGACATCCCATTGCACACACACACCTCGCTCTAAGCCGACTACCGGTAAGCGGTTTGTATCTCGCCTATACGTACACACACTTAACCATCTGGTGAATGAGTACAGGCTTTCAGCCGTATTTTGGTATAAAAACAGAAACACCCGTATTTACGACGAACAGAACAGACCAAACCTTGGTCCTCATAGGACCTCCTGCACATGTGCCTTGCGGTGACTGTGAGGCGGGGTCAGCACACCGGCCATGTGAACAGGGCTACTGCCGAGGGGTTGGGTGATGTGGTGCAGTCTCTCCATTGCCTTGTCCTGTTTGCAACGGTGACGGTACCAAGAATTAGTTCATCGTGAGGAAACCATATGCAATGGCAAAATCTATATTACTTCCTCGGCTTCATGTAAACCCAGCGCAACACAAGTCACCCAAATCCCCCCCCCCCCCCCCCCCCCACGGACGTAGACAAACTGATAAGCCCCATTACCTTGTATGGCGAGGGCCAACCCTTACGGGTTCCTGATTACCCATGAGCCCTCTCCTCCTACTGAATATCGCAGTCCCATTATAAACCGAGCAGGAGTACAATTGGCAAGCGTTGTGTAGTATGGGTGTCTCTCGTTACGGATCCACCGTTGACTGTTGAATACCAGGTTAACGTTCTCCACCAAAGTTTACTTACCAACAGTGCCAGTTCATTTGCATGCGTTTGGATATTATGAGCATCGTCCGTATTGATCTGTCTGAACTCTCTCAGTTCCGTTAGGCCGGCTTCCCTGATCGTTATTGCAAACGCCGACATCCAGTGAACGCATGTCGCTATGTCGTCCCACTTGAGACCTGTTGATAACACAACAGAGAACCATTAAATAGGTGCTCTTAGAATTTTATCTCATCCAGTTTTTTCCTTGAACACTTGATTCAGGATAGGCACGATGAAGTCAATGCAGCTGTAGAAAAGTCTAAAGCAAGGGGGGTCTCAAACTCAAATTGGCCTGGGGGCCACTGCTGGTATTATTGTCATCTCATTGGAGGGGAACAACTTTTGACCATTGCTATTATTTTACACCAAAGGAAACAAATTTTATTAATACAACTGTGTTCTTACTTTCAATTTTGTATGAGGGACTAGTTTAAAAAAAGTTTAGCAGGCTGGATCATATTATACTTTTGGCATAATGTCACGGGCCAGTGAGAAGAAGAGGTGGTGGGGAACTGGCCTGTAGTTTCAGACCACAGGTCTAAAGCAAAATTGGTTGAGGACAACACCATAGAAAACAAGTATAAAGCCACGTAATGCTATTTAGTACGACTCTTGAAAGTTACTCTTAAAAGGGTAACCTTTGATTTTGCAACAAAAAACACTATGACCCCACCACAGGTTTCAGGACGTCTTATCCAAGATATTTGCTATGCCTACCAATATGCCAAGTTTGGTGAAGTTAGCTGTAAAATTGCACCCTCTCCATTGAACCTTGCGATTAGGACAAACAGACGACTTAACGAATACAAAACTTTCCAAATTTAAGACTTTGCCCCAATTTCATAGTGACAAGTCACTTACAAGAGACCATAACAGGAGGGGCAATTTTTTTTTAATGGTTTTACTCAACAATCCTGCTACCATGCTATCTTCCAAGAAACTTTACCTGTGACCTCTAAGGCTATTTCATGTGAGGTCATGTGATAAAGTGCCGCAGCTGCGATGATACTGTACGAGTACTGTAGACAACCGAGGTCCAAAATACACAGGTCTAGAAGCTGTTAGATCAAGGAAAGTAACAATTCCGAATGGATTAGTCATTACAACATGGGTTTGATCAATAGAGTTAGTTCTCTTTGAACTAACTGTCAAATATTGTAAAATAAGGAGAAAATAAAAAAAACATTACAACCAAACAAGAAGGAATCATTGGTATCATTAACAAAAACACACTGTCAAATACTATCAAACAAACGTAAACACGAATGAATCTTCACATGAAAGAAAATATTTTAAAGCCATGCAGGGTGTCATTTCCCCTATGCACGCTACCAGCAATGATGGTAGTCACCCAGACAAATTGATCATTCTGGGGAAAGGGCCCCAAAGCTTTAAACATCAGTCTTTTCCATAAGTACAATGATACCCAAGTCGTCATAAGGGAATTAATATAGGAATGTACCTGAGCTATATGTACAAATTGGTGGCCAGAATACTCCGGTAATAGGAAGTTGTGATTACTATGGAGATCATGGCTTGATTTATTGAGCTGCAAGTAGATATTTAACCATGCATTGACTGTAACAGGCGATAAATCCCACTTTAATGCCTGAAAGGGAAACAAAAGTGAAATGTTAACCTTATTAAACCGCATATGAATTTGTTTTTCATTTTCGGAAAGATGCTCGACGGACAGAACTGGAGGGTTGACCCTTTTAGTACCATTGGCAAGTATACTCGAAAAAACAAAATGAAGAGGCATGGATACCAGTCAATGTTGCTTGCATTGTACACAAATAGCTGGTTCTCACAAGCCCTATTCTTCAAACAATCTGGTCATAAGCTAAAGGTTAAGCATACAAGATAAAATGTACAGAGGATGACCAAGACATCAGTTGGTGGATAACATAACCACATTAGACAACCAAAAGGTATGAAGAATGTGGCCGGAAATCATACTAGGACATTCAACATTCACAACGAAGAGGGAACATGGAATTACACGATGATGATGATAAATTAATAAATCAAAATAGCTTGTTGCTATGGACAGGGGAACTACTGTCGCCGAAAATGGAAGCACTATATGGAAGCACTACATGTATATGCTAGTCCTACCTTCAACATGACAAGTTCTTGCTCTAGAATTTCTTCTTCTGTGCTAGCGCTGTCCGTGACATATGCAAACTCTTGAAGCTTGGGTGGATAGATTTCCTGGAATATTTGTGAAAATAATAAACATCCTCAGAACTATCCATGGTCATTTGGCTCTCAACTGGCTTTTATCTTCGGGAGGAATACAGCTATCAGCAAGGATAAGGTGCTTTTCTTGGGCAAACAAGTACCTTGTCAGGTTTCTAGGCCACAGAGCAGATCAATTTAGTATTACAAAAATTGTTAATACTAAACAACAATTTCGTATTGAGCTACTAACTTCTAGTTTAGCTGCGATGAATAATGCCGTTATTCCGATAAGCTGCAGTTTATTTTTGGGTACGTCGGATATTTTGGCTAAGAATCTATCAATGAAATCGGCTGCCAGGTAGAAGGTTTCTCTGTGTAACCGGTAGACTTCACAGACCTGAAAAATTAAGGCAGAAAAAAAAAGAAAAAAAAAAATTATTTACCAAGATAGATTGGTAGTAAAATAAATCCCCAAAAAACCAACAAGATTTTGTATGACCACAAAGTTCATACAAACTTCTGGTATATTAAATTATATATTCTAATGAATTAATTACATTTTAATGAATTATATATTTTAATTAAATACATATTTTATTAAATACATATTTTAAATTAATTATATTTTTTGGTTAATATGTTTCAATAATTTTGTTATATTTTTTACTATACATTTAATTAAATTATATATTTCAATATATTTCAATTTCAATATATTACATATTTTAATTCATTATATATTTTTGCCGCAGGCTACCCCAGTACCTACTTCAATAAGCCAATCGAGAAGAATGGCTCTCATTCTTGGTTCAAGACTCGGGTGTCTGTCGAGACACTGCACGTTGTGAATGTAATTAGCCTCCTTTCTCAACAGGTTCTGCCACACCTCCGTCGAATCAGCCCAGTTGAGCATCGGGAGAGGTGACTGCCGATTGGAGAGGGGAGTGGGAAACAGATTCTGGAAGCGAAATTTGGAGCCGGAATTCAAGAGTTGTTCCGACGGCGTTGTGGGCTCCAGGTCAGGGGTCAGTATAAGAGAGGATGTCTCGAAGCCATCAGATTCGGATATCGGAACCCAGCAGTTCTGTAGTAGATCAAGGAATGTCAAATTTAAACTCCGCAAAAACAAATACATGTGGCGTACCAATCATTCAGATCTATCTTTAACCTCCACTAGATCGCAGGCTCTTATCCTTGATAACGATCCACGTACGCCGCTGTATTCAGTAAGAAAGTTATGCATGAATGTTTGCAATCACTTGTCAAATAAATGTCCTTTCATGGAGTTCTTTCTCCCTGTACTATTGGTAAGTGAATGAATGGAACTAGCGGTACATATTGCTTAAGCAAAGGTTCATAGGCCAATTTTTGCACCTGATTTTATATCATCACGTACAGGCAACACAATACAGTGTACTTTTCTGGGAAGTAACGTAGGCGTTCATTAAAGCATAGGAAACCCAAAATAGAATTAACACATTGGAATGCTAATAAAGTAATATTGGAAAGTGTGTTCAGTGGGGTGAATGTAACAGGTCTTTCTTATCAATATAACAGGAACAAAAGAAGCACACAGTGGGTGTTCCAGAGGTTGACACACCACAGGGACTAATTGCAGTCGGGTGAAAGGATTACCTAGTCTGACCCTGAGATCAAGACAATATTCTACGTTCAACATGACATCCCATTATTGTCGGTATTTTTTGAAATGCAAAACGGGATTGTGCAATTCTGAAATGGTCAACACCAGGAGATTTTACGAAGTAAGAAACACATTTTGTGCACTCAAGCTTGCTTCTAATTCTTGACCAGTGCTACGCAGTTTGCTTTGGCAAGATTTCGACAGAAGGAACTACTCCTAGGAAACTACACCTTGCTTGGCTGTATGCACAGAACTTTGTTCTGCTAAACACACAAAATTACAAAATCATTTCATATGTAGCTCATTTTTTTGGGTAGAATGATAGAGCATTGCGCATCATGTCAGGGATCACAATTCCACACTCGTTGCATAGAGTGGAGATTAAATTTATTAGATTCATATTCATTTTAGGTTTACAATTTTTGAGTTTATGCTGCTAAACCGTAGGCCAACCAAATTAAACGATCATGTCATCGCACCTTTATGTATTTAAGTATATCACTTGGATTATAAACATCTCATGGTTTAAAGGGGCACTGACGGAAACATCAATGATTTCAAGAGCAAATTACCTCGTAATATCCCATTATTTTTTAGTAAAGTGCGTATGCCCGTTGCTGCGGGCATAGTGGTATTGCATGTCCAGAAATGGTTAGACAGTGTTCTGCATGTAGCTTGTGCTGCGTGCAGCCTTTAGTGCAAACACACACACCCTTTGCTACATGTGCCAGTTTCTATGCATGCCCATCGTTATGGTGCTACTTTAATTAGCACGTTAATTCCAAAGTCATCAATGTGCTCATTGCTATGCACATAGTGGTATTATGCATATTCAGACTGCACCAAATTGGGGTGTCCCAGCAATACAGCCACAGAGTGTGAAATGGATTGGACGGTAGGGCAGGCAGGCAGGCAGACGAGCGGGCAGGCAGGCGGGCGGGCAGGCAGGCAGGCGGACAGGCAGGCAGAATTTTTGAATTATAGAATAGGTTGTTAAAGAGGACGTTTCACCAAACCTCATTCCAAACATGTCAAAAAGAGCCTAGAATGTCAGATTTTCATTTAGAAAGCACTGGGTTATGCCCCTCACTTTTCTCAATTTTCGGTCGCTTACGGTACACTGCAAAGGGCGCAGCCATTTTCTGCACTCCTGTTCAAATCCATGACGTCGATCCTGAACAACTTTAAAACTTTCGCCCATTGGTCACGATCCGTAAACTGACACGTGCGGTAAGAGTCGCATTTATTTAAATATCATAATATATATTTAAAAAATCTGTAATTAATATAGTAGACAATTTTGCCAGGTGTTTGTACACAAACCCCACATGCTGTGCATACGGTGTGACATCAGATCTTCGCAGGGGAAATACAATTTTGGTGCTTCAAAAACAGTAGTGGGAATAGCCGGTAGTACAACCGAGTTTGACTTTCTCTTATTCCAAAGGAAATTTTTTAGCAATTTTTGCATCAAAATTGATATTATAGTATGGTGTACATGATCACAAACAGAATATCAGTGGGAAAACTTCTCCTTTAAATTGTTGTATCACTCTGAAGAAAATATGAATTAAATCTTGATTTGTAGTAGTAAATAATCCTAAGAACCATCACATCTCGCCTGATTATGGTGCCCCTTTAAGTGATTTTTTCCTATTTTCAGATAAGACAAATTACCTCAAGCCCCTAATGTGTACACTAATATTTAAGAAGCAGTAGAATATATTTAAAAAAATAAAAATTTAAAAACAAATTTAAATTTTTAAAATAAATTTTTTCACAAAAATTGTTAACATTTAATATAGGTAAGTTAAATATGGGCTTAAATAGATTTATTTAATATTTTTTACTTGTAGCGAAATCATTTTTTAATAAAACAATTTACAAAGTCGTAATCTTATTATTTATTCTGGGTAACTTACTCGAGACCATTTCAAACAAAGCAAAATATACAAAACAATCACCTGAATTTGAAACTGTTGCCTCTTTCTTTGAATTTCAGCGTAATGGAGTTCTTCATCCTAGGAAAATAAAATTGTGTAAAGTCAAAACACACGGGACAATTTCCATTTGACCCCGCTTAATTTTGTACTGCAATTTACAAAGCCCCTGGTCCCCAAGATTTATCATTATAAAGTTTTAATACACAAATGCAAGCACACATATACTTGCTATGGCAAACAGTTCATGGCCCCCTTTTCACTGGCATCCGGTACCGGTGTTTTATACAAAGGAAGGGGTTGACAATACATGGACAAATGCACCCGTACTCACCGAATCGTCTTCTCTCGTTTTTCTTTTCCTTGAGCACATTAAAAATTCTTCTTGGGATTCAGATAAGGATACACCCTTCATGCTTTGTAATCTTTGGCTAAATTTTGGTAAAACATGTGAAAAAAATATTTCTTAGGTTTCGGAAAAGCTGTACACCGGTTTAGGCCGCCTTTTCCGTGTCATGTGGGCCAAAGTTTTTTTAATATAATGTGGAAACTAAAATTAATTTTGACAATTTGGTCAGGTACAAATGTTCTCACCTTCTCCTCGACATATTTCAGCTGTCCTTGAAAAATCTGGAAAAATTAAAAATAATTCACAGCTATACTCAAATCGTTGGTACGAAAGATGCCGACATGTAAGCCGAGGCCCAGGCCCCTACTTCGTGAAAAAACCAAGACAAGAGTTAGTTCAAGAGATTTGGACACAAATTCCTAACATTTTAACTTATTTCGTAAAGTAATCATTTGGGGATGTTAAGGTTATTAAAATAGTTATCAGTGAACTTATAAAGTTATAATAAATAAACTAGTAAATTAGCAACTTACCCCGATCAATTGAGGTCGTCTGTAACTTAACTTCGGACGTTCGCAGAACAAAATCTAGCACTGGCCGGCTTATAATTTTGCAGTTTTACAACAAACCTTTATCACTTTTACTCTTAAAACTGCATAACTGGACTGTTACAATAAAACATATACGACATTGGCACAACGTTTACAAAAATCTGAACCAAATCGCGCCAAATTATTGGATTATTCGGAGCAGTTCCGTCCTGCACCTGCTGCTCAGTCCAACTCCAACTCCTCTAAAAAGAAACCCCGCCAAACGGCGGTAAGCGGGTAAGCGCTACGCATCAACAGTGCGCAGCAACGTAGCTACCGGCTTGTCACCCCGGCTGAGCCGAAGGTGGCGTCTTTTTACCGCGAAAAAGTTCGCGCCCGGGTTTAAAACATCTAATTAAAATTTGTATTAATTTCAAAGAAACAAATCCAATAAACTTCATTCCCAATTTAGAAACACAGCCAACAATATTCGAACATTTAACTGCTATTTGGCAATTGTTTCCGACTATTATATACATATTTGTAGCCAACGAAAATATTTCCCCAAAAATACCAAACAGCCGAGAAAATCAAACTTTACTAGTTGGCGCGGGAAACAAAGTAAACTCATACAGAAAATCATACAAAAGTCGAAAACAGAAACAGCTCCGTATTGTTACAAGAAAAAGACATTTCTGTTTCTTGTGTTTTGTTTTTGTCCGATATTTTATGTTTATAAAACTTCCATTTAAATTAGGACGCATGCAGAAAACAAGCAAGCGACAGACTGTGATTGGCCAATGTTTACTTCCGCATTGGATATTGTTGACAAGTCGTGGCGTTTACGAAATTCACAAAGAATAGGATTAAGATTTATTTTGTTCTGAAACCGCACGACAGAATAATGCAAAGCCGACGAGTTTCTAAGTTGTAGAACATAACTTAGTGCACAGCATTCACGCATTGACTGGTTCAGCATGGTGGCGTGTGATGATGATGATGATGATTTAGAGGTTTCGTTCAAACTTTAATAAATTGTTAGTTTTAGTTATCAGTAGGTTTTCAGCTGAAGACGTCCGACTTTGCACAGTTACAAATTGCTTGGTAAGATTCGCTTTGTTCTTTCTTCTTCGGTAACTGGAACTGGCACAGCTGAAGCACTGAGGCTCTGTCAGAGCAGCAACACTGGCACTGCAGTCGCACTTTTGTGATGATCACTCCATCATGTCAACATATGCTGGGCAATTGTTTAGCCGATTGTTTGGACGGATCAATGGTGCAATCATTGCCATGGTACATGTCAAGTCCCTTCCAGGTTGGTGTTTTGCTTTTAAAAGTGAAATAATTCTAAAGTTAAATTCAAACAAGAAGACTTAACCATAATTCAACTGTTAAATGTTGCTGTTTGTTTTGTTTCTTTGACTTTGTTAGTTGCGCCCTGTAGCATTGCGAAACCGAATGATCAGGGTCATGTGTCGTGTGTGGATGTGTTTCTGTCAGTTACTCTGCAGTTACTCTGTATCAAAATATTATGTTTACATTGTATTTGTCGTAGTCGTAGAGGGTGCATTTTTTAAACGCCGTTTGGGACAATATTCAAACTTAATTAATCATCATATTCCGGAGTTTACAGTGGCTCAACTTTACACACCTCTGGGTTACTCTTGTGTTTATTTACTCTAGGCCTAGCACTAGGTGGCCTAATTTTATTTATATTAATATATTAAGATTATTATTATAAATAATATCAATTAATTTCAGGTACTCCCAAACATACAATCGCCATCAGCGATATCATCCAATCAGCCCAACAGGAAGCTGAAGGATACAGAGATTCTGGCGTGGTAGGTTTGACTAAAAATCTAACTAGTAAAGAGTAGATTGCATGATCATTATGCATGTACCAGTATTAATAATACCAGTGATTAATAATATCAATATTACATATCCTTTGGCAAAGTAAGGAGCTATATTATATCTGAGGATGAAAAGAGGTTTTTGAAATGGAACGATATTATGGATGGAATACTGACTATTGTACAAGCGCAATTTATATACGTGCATATTGTACAGTGCATATTGTATATTTATGAGTACATGTACATTGTACACATTTTGTATACATGGCCCAACTAGTTTGTTTTTAGTATCTTTTCTATTAATACACAGGATGCTATTATGATAGAGAACATGCATGATGTTCCCTATGTGCAAGCTGGTGGTCTTGGGTCAGAAGTCACAGCATGCATGACCGCAGTAGCGTGCAGTGTGCGCCAGAGCTGTCCCAACTTGCCGTGTGGTGTACAGATCCTCTCCGGCGGCAATAAGGAGGCATTGTCAGTGGCACAGGCAGCGGGTATTATCATCATGTCATGTCCATCGAAAGAGAAGGTGGTGATACTGGTACAGTTTTTATTGCCTACCACGTAGGTCTGTAGCACAGGCAGGAGTTATGGTTGTTCAGTTGAGAGGAAATCCCAGTAGATTCCTTGGATTCCCACGAGAACAGATAGGGATTGAATATGCAATATGCCAATGCATGCTGGCTCCAACAGGCTTTGAATCCAGAAAAACCGGGGTTTGAGTCCAAGTCCAGAACTACCAGGGTTCGAGCCCAGAATCACCAGGGTCGAGTCCACAACAGTAAAGGCAAAGAAAGTGCCACTCAGCTACCTAACCTCATTGGTTTCCCAGGTTTTTTTTCTAGGATGTTCCTCCTACCTTTAATATCATAACTTCTCTGTCTTGGGTAAAAACTGTATTCACCCACTTCTCTCTAATCATCTGATAATTCATTTCTAATGTTCCTGTTTCTGTTTTTGTATTACCGGTAATGTGAATCAGCAATTATAAATATATATATTTTTTTCATTATTTGCTACAGCACGCTAAGATAATTTCAAACCCTGTACAACATGTATCAACATGTAAAATATTACATGTCATTTAGAAAGTGATAAATATACATCCCTACACTGTAACAAAGCAAAATAGCAATGATTTTCGGACTTGGAAGTCCATCTCGTTGTCAGACAATGCAGATTTTCTGTTTGGTTTCTTTTAGTTAACTTGGTAGTTAACTTGCACATGCGCAAAAATTTCACTCTAAAGCGTTCCAAAGCAGCCATTTTGTGGTAACCATACTTTGTCACAGTACAAATGTCTGTCTATTGTCAATCCTAGACAATAGAGGGCCTCACCGGATGGCAGCTATTTCATAAGCATCTATTGTTCTCATTTTGTGCAAGGTCTGGACTTCATACGGGCGGAGGGCTTTGTCTTTTCGCATATTGGTGACGAGGGATTGATGAACTCATGTGCTGGTGATCTACTTAGGTACCGAAAGATGATTGGTGCCGAAAACATCATGATATTCACAGATATTAAGAAGAAGCACTGGTATGGACATATTATTGGACGTCGGATATAGGCACTAGGCCACTTGGGGATTCAGTCTGCTGAGCGATCAACTGTCCGGGACATACATGGCCTGATAATGCGCATGAGTGATGGTAATCAAATGATACTTTCAGGCCCGCTAATAAAAAGGCGGGTAGCCAGCGAAACTGCCCGGGAGCTCGCGAGGGGCCTGTGAAAATAAAACTGGTATCTATTGTTGGTCAAATATTGGTCAATACATTTAGGTGAATGGTTGTAATCTGGCGAAGGCAGGTGACTGTTTGTAATTGAACAACAGCAGACATTTATTTATGAAGCCAAATGAACATTAGCTTTGTTTAGTTCTATACAGAATCAATTGCAGAAACAATAACTGCAGATGTTTTGACGCTAGTGATATATTGCATGGAAGATTTGACGATGCTATCAAAGATTGTTCAAAACTGTTGCGAAGAGTTGTGTATTCGTGAATAGGTCGAATAATCAAGTAAAATATTTTACGATTCACCCCATGAGGCTAATGCTTCGTACATTGGAGGAAAATGTGATTTAAAAAAAGCCAATACTGTTTATTTTTTTATGGCAGTTCGCATGCCTTGACAGCGGATGTTAACATAGCAGAGATGGGTGAAGCTGCTGAATTCTTTGGCAGCGATGGCGTGATTGTTACTGGTAGTGCCACTGGAAAAGCTGCAAGCAGAAAAGAAGTAGCCGGTAAGAAACTACGAGACAAAATTTCCTTCTTAATAAAGCTGCAAAACTAATACCTAAATTCAGCGTGGTGTTTGACCTCTGCATCACCCAAAAGAGCCCATGATTTTACAGAAGCTGCCAGAAGGATCGATGAATTTATAAACACAATTTAGTGCAGTCGCCAAAGGGACTCAAAATTGCCAGAAATCATTATTACATGAGGTCTTAAAATCTCAAAATAGAGAAGTTTTGATATTAGTGCAAACCAAAAAAACGAAATGTAATTGAATATTTTATTTGCTTGTCCTTGCTGCTAGACGTCCAGCGATGTGTCACCATACCAGTTCTCGTCGGTTCAGGGGTCACTACAGAGAATGTGGAGGAGTACATTGGTGCTAGCGCCCTCATCGTTGGCTCACACCTTAAGCTTAACGACCTTTGGCACCAAGACCCCGACTTTGTGAAAGTGCAACGGTTTATGGACAAAGTTAAACATCTTCGGAGCCGTGATACTACCGGTATATGATGAGGGTAAGATGGTTGGATAAAGTACAATTTTCACTAATGTTAATTAAGGTTTTAAAACATTTACTTGGAATTTAGAATGAACAACACATGTACGTGCAAGTGACCAAGGAATGAGGAGGCACATTTTGAACAATTGACCAGGAAATGAGCCTTAAGCTTATGTGGTCCTGAAAGAGCATATTCTCCTCTTTCATTTAGTAACATAATTATGTTCATACATTGGAAACTACGAACGTTATAGCGTAAAACACATTACCTCGGCCTGCACTGTCAGAAAATACCAAAAAGCAAATATTGCATGTTAAAGTCTGTGTTTAATTTTGGGTAGAGAAAATCAGATTTTTTAACATTTTGCTGAATATTTTTCGGGGATTTATTTGTTGGGTAGATTTCGTAACATGTTGTTCAACGTGTTTACGCTTCCAGACATTTCTGACTCATATTTTGTTATAAAACAAGATAAAACAATTTTAGTCCACGACAAATGGTTTCATTTTGAAAAAGATAAAACTCAACTTTATTAGGTATGTCTTCTTTGCTCATCACCCTGAAATAAATAAAAACTTCACACTTAGTTCACTAACAAAAACCTCTGCTTGTCTGTGTCGGACCTAGTCCACGTGTATGTAGTTTAAAGATGATCAATAAGACAGACTCCCTCTCAGACACTAATTATATGTGCAAGAGGTTTCACTCATTTTAGGCAGTCCTTAACCGATTTGTCATTAATGTCTATTACACTCGTCATACGATTTCAGAAACAATATCTGATTCATTACGAGAAATTGGGCATACCGGATATCCCTGCAATGAATGAGAAATACCTCATCACAACTCGACTCTGCCCGCTTGAAGTGTAATGCACAGATATTAATCTGGAGTTAGGTGCACACGGAAACTACAACCAGTTTGACAACAGCTCAAAATGGTTCGCTCACCAAACAGTAAAAATGCAACTGAATACATTTGTTTATTGCAGGACAAATCACTGTGGACAAAGCCATTGTTTTCTATTCTTTGTTTTTAATTGTGTCCATCATTTGGGGGTTTCCCTTATGAGCGCAAAACAGTATTTGTCGTACTGTTTGACTTTTGGAGCAACCAGTTTTTTGTCTGCATGCTTTACGTGGAATACAATGGAACACAGTGGTTACAAACTGAATGAAAGGGATCAACAGGAACTGTTATTAACAGAAACATACTTTGAATAGTGTAAAATAATGAATCTTTATGAACATACCGGTACATGTGCAAATACTCACATCTGGTAAGTAAGTTTAAGCTTTCATAGTTACATGTGCATGTATATACATGTACTGTATAACAACGTTCTGGTATGTTTAGCAAGCCCATTTCACGAAACGTTGCGCAGTGCGTAAACTAGCCTTATGTATGGGGCGCCAAATGTCAACTTTCCATATTGTACAAAATCAAGTGGTTCTGCAACAGAATTTACACTAATTTCTTATAATTGCAGAATAATAATTTTACAATGAAGTTTACAATGAATTTGCCGATAGCAGTCAAGAATAATCCCTTTAAGAACCACTTTATTTTGTCCAGAAAAGTTAAGTTAACATTTGGTGTCCCATACTTACGCACTGTATTCTGTTTCGTGAAATCAACGGCTGGGCAATTAGCAATATTCTCTACTAGAACACGCCGAGGAAATTGTTTTTATATCAATCGTGATTTGTTGCCAGTTAGTATTAGTTAAAAGAAGGTGCTACATGTATTTATTACCCAACAAGGAGGTAGCTACCCGCTGTTGAAATCAACATTGCAGGAGATTAGCGTATTGGACACGCGATATCAAGACCGTCTTTGACAAAGACTACCGTACTACTCATCAAGGCAGCAATCATAGGCAGCAATGCCTGTAGTCACGTAGAACTATTATGTACCAGTACTCGTATGTGCAGCCGTACTATCGTACTCAAAAGAACTACTCACGATTGTTTAGAAATAATCGTGACAGCACGATTAATGAAGTAGTGAAAAAAAAAACGTTTTATTGCTGGTACTACTCGTATGACAATCATTCCAGTAATCATACTAAATAGCCAAAGACTCATGTTCTGTGACTTGTGCCAAATACATCTAAAGAATAGGTTCGATCCCACAACTTTCTAGTGCAATTGTGTTAACCACTCAACTACTGGAGGAAACCCAATTGCCAAACCTGTGTACCAATTACCATATTATACCTTCCAAATGCAAGCATCTACCGGTAACAACCAGTAATGCCGACATCTGCATTCTACAAATATCATGATGCCTGCACAAATCATTGAAAAGATGATGAACATTCCATATAGATAAACTTGACACTAAAGTAAGCCAAATACTATGTATAAATCACTCGACTGCAGAATAAGACTAACAAAATATACTTGACAAACTTGTTAAACATTAAAGTATGGTAACAGATAAATAATTCACGGTCGATAATTCACATTCGCTAAATTCACAATTTTCTTTTGTTTTCAAACTTCTTCACGAGCACAACACACAAACACTCCTGGCTACTCCACTCGAAAAACACGCATATCTTCTTGAAGACTAAACTCTTAACTTTGGTTAAATAGTGCAGCAATGGTGTAGGATGTTCTACGAAATATTTGCACAGTTTCCAATAACAAATATTAACCAATATTAATATCTAGAATAATCAATATATACTACAAAGTGAGCCATCCAAAACTAACTTCCATAACACTGCAATATACAAAATAGTAACACTAAGAACTTCTATTTAACTAAAAGAAAGTGTGCATTTCGTGTGTTAGTGTATGTAACCATTACCACAGAAATCACACAGAAATAATCAAAATAAAACTTTAAGATTAAAGGTTCCCCTCAAATTGAATTTGTTTTATTAATATACGGGTAGAGAGGCACTTGAAGGTGCATATAGTTTCCTTACCAAGGACGACATCATGGCAGGATTCGAACCCCTGACCCCTCATAGCTGAGAGCCTGTCACTCTACCCACTGGTAGCCAGTACCCTCTTCATATAAATTGAGGCAACTTCAAAACTTTTTTGATGTCAACTTGATATCCTAAATGGATCAAGATGGGAACGAAAGCCCAAACTTTAATGCACAGCATACCATATAAATTATGTGCAATGTGAAAGGACAGAAATTTGTCAAATCAGCAGCTAACAGTTACAAAGCAACTTTGTAAGTTTACAAGGATTTATCCTCGAGGAAGAGTTACAAAAATATCCTGATCGTATAGACTATGAGAAACTGAATGGAAGTCGTTCTTATGTGGGGGTGATCTTTACATGATACGGTATAATACCCCCCCCCTCCCCCCACAATGATCAGTCATCAAAGGATTACGCTTGACCTTTAACCCATACTTGGTTAGCAGGGAGCAGTCTGGCATTGTATGAATCACCCAACAAATTAAAACAGGATATTCATGAAAATTGGCACATAAGCACAGTGTGGAAGCACACCCGATAACTTGATCCCTTACATTAACGATGAAGACACCATACCAAATATATTTTACCGGAAGATTTGCAGTGTATTTCAGTGAAATGTTGGACACATGCTGATGTCATTCAAGGCATCACTGGTTTTGGAAACTGGCTGAAATTCAAGCCAAAGCCAGTAGTGCTTTCTAATGATTATAAATAAGTTTGCCTTTGATTGTTCGGCAATCAGTTGAACACGTGATCAAACCGACATCAGAGAATATAGCGTTTGTATACTCTGACATCATGTGCTCGAGTGGTTGGCAAAATCGAAACAAGTTACGTCAGAATAAAAGAGCACCATACACAAATTTCATAAATGCCTCTGATTACCGGTTATTCATTTGTCTTTATCTAGATCCTTGCTACCCTACACACAAGCATCCAATTACCAGTAATGAAATGTGTAATATTGCCGCTATCTCCTAATTCATAATCGCATAGATTTGAACACGATTCTTCAACTGAATGTCAAAAACAGCTCTCCTCAAACAAATAATACCAGTACGGTACAATGTTTACAATTAACGTTTGCATCGGTCTTAGTTATCAGACTTTAAAAGAACTACAAAGCTACAATTTTCCCCACAAGTAACATGTACCATTATAACTGTTAGCAATACTCTAGTCGATCACTTTTAGAAACCTGATGTAATGCTAATGCAATAGTGAGATAGCGACTTAATGCATTATGATAGCAGTGCCATAAGCAAGCTAATTAATATTTTTACCTCTGGCCTCGTACGAAAAAATTTTCAGTTTGTGTACTGGTACATGTACTGTAGCACATGTATTGTACAGTACATGTACCAGTACACGTATGTGCTTTTTTCATTAGTGATAAAATACACAAACATGACAACATGGTAATGTGATCCTGGCAGTAAAAGATTGTGGCCATATGTTCATTTCAGCATTGCAAATTGATCACGAGTTTAATTTTCTTCCAGTGAAGGGCTTGAACAAATCCTGTCAGGAAGAATCAGGCCTAAAGCCTGCCGCACACGAGAGCTATCTGCTGAGCGAAAAGTCAGTCAAGGCTGTTTGTTTAGCACGTAGGTCACGCAATTTACGTGAAGTTTTGGCCAAACATGTTGGATTTTTTTTTTCCCGGCAAGGACACTAATTAGATACTTGCCTTTAACCCTTTGACAATTTACAATTATTACATGTAGTTATATGCAAATGAGTAATAAGCTATGTCATCTAGAACTTATCTCATTGGCTGTAAGAAATAGTAACTTACAACCAGACCAATCATAAGCCGTTTTATACAATAACATCAATCCGCTGAGCGGATTGTTGCCACAGATGAGAAGTTTAAGTCAATGTATTGGCTAGCTAGTAGTGGCTTACTGTAGCCAAGAAGTTAATAACTCGGGGTGTTCAAAGTTGTATTCATAATGGTCGATTGTCAAAATCTACATGATAATACAACATCGGTAAAGCAAAATACTTAATGGTACATTTACAATTGCAACAAAATTATTTTTTTCGGTGCATGGATTGTATAATCTAAATGCAGTTTCAATGAAAAGGATGAGGATATGGAGCACATTTTATGAGAGTCTAGGTACATGTACATGCCGATATAGCTAATTATTGATCATTACCCAAGAAACATACATGTAGCATCCCAAAAATGTGTGATTTATTTCACTATCCTAGAAGCAACCGACTACCTAAACAAACAAAAAAGTGTTAGTTTATATAAGATCACAAGTAATAAAAGATATACCACAATGTATGTATTCATACCTACGTTAAACATGTGAAAATAAATGCAATCTACTACTGGTGCTTACAATTAGCATTCGAAAGGACTGGTTGGAGTATTATTTCTAATACAACAGATTTTCTCCAGAGGGCCCTTGGAAAGGATTAAAATATATAATCTAATTAATGTAGCCCTGTATTTGTATGCATAGTCTAAAATACTGGTATGCATTTTAGTTAATTATTGAATTACCTGCATAGTTTTTTTGTTTTTACCACCTTTGTCAGGTTTTTGTTAACAATACAACACATACAGACAAACTATATAGTCAAGCATGAATGTAACATTATTTGTGTCCGGATTCATACTCAATGCGAATGTAAAGCAAAACCTACACATGTCCTATCTCTGTTTATTAAACTGTTTAATGTTTTTGCAACTACTCCGTTTTAACATCTATAATTAGTTTTTCTTTTCTTGGACCATGAATGCTCCATTAGCTGAGTAATTTTAATCTGCTAACCCAACATGGGTACTGTCAACATTATGTTGCATTTTCTTGCTTTTCTTACAACACGTACCCACGTTTGTCTCTAATTGTTCAACATTGTTTGCTGTTGTGTTCGTGATTGTTTCTGCCCTGTGAAATAATAAATGAAATTCCTTAGGGCGATAACAATTGTTTATTCAGTGGTGAATACCCCCATCCGGTTTAGACACTAGTCCTCTCTGCGAGGCCATTACTGGGGGCCACCCACCAATAATGAGTGCAACTATACAATATAGCTATTGTCACGTTTTCAGTAATAAACAATTATTATTCATAGTCGAGTGATCCTGTTAGATGGCTGTGTTCAATGTTTACATTCGAGGAAGTCTGGAGGGAGCACTGAATATTCCAGAACTCTGTTGTAGATTGCAAAAATTTAAAATGAAGATTTTATTTTTTTTAATGACAAAGAACCCTGACAAAAATTCTTAAAAGATACTCACTAAACCGACGAACAGATGATACAAAACTATATCCACATTAAACAAAGACATACTCATGTCAGATTGGAATTTTACAGGTCCTCTGTGTGAAATCCTAATACTATTTAATTCCTCTTCTCCCTAAGCTGGTAAAGCATCATGCTGGCAGCCGGATCCCCAGGCAGTGCCAGGATAAAAATAGACTTGAACTTTTACCTTTTGGGGATAGCTGATCTCAGATTCTTGGTTGGATTCATTCTGATGACCAACAGACACTGATCTATATATCTACAGTATATATACACATGTATATCTATCTATCTATCTATACAGGGTGTTTCAAAAAAAAAATACAATTAGAGAAATGTACAAGTTTACAAAAATCTGGCACTTAGTAAATTTATAATCACTCTCTCTTAGTGCCAGATTTTTGTAAACTTATAAAAACATCCGTTTCGGATACCTTTCTCTAATTGTATACTTTTTTTTTTAAACACCCTGTATATATCTATATATATATCTATATATCTTTCTATATATATATACATGTATATATAACTATCTACATGTATATGTCATGTCCCCCTAAATATCTGACGCTAGACAAGAATAACATATCCGATAATCCTCCGATATTGGATAAACCGTGCATACCACACCTAAATGGCACAGTCTTAGTCAGACCTAAAAATGTGTTTATGGTTACATTGCAAACAACCCATATTTTTATATTAATTTTGAATATCTATTTTGGTTGTTAGAATGACAGTGACTCAGAAAGACTGGAATGTGTTGAACAGATACATACATGTAGTAAGAATCAGTAATTTGAATAGAATACCGTTTTAAATAATAATTCCCAAATAGGTTTAAATACTGGTGCAGTTGAGCACTAGAGAGCACCAGTAGGCCTAGTGCTAGAGTTTTGCTGAAAACGTCTGTTGGGAAGCCGGGAATACCTTCGTGTTTCGTCCTAATTCAATTATAACTTCTGAAGCAATGGGCTTTGGAGAAAGCCTGACACCGATTTTAGGATACCGTAGCTATAAAAAATTCATATAAACTATTCTCAATATAACAACTTCTTCAGATTTAGTTTAATTGCATTTTTATGCTTTTGGGCATTCCATATAATTTATACTATTTAAGCTAGTGCTAACTGATGTAAAATTCCAAAGTCCACTGTAGCATCAACTGTAAAAAGACCAGTTCTAAATTCTAACACAGGTTTTTCTAAAATAAATGTGCGGTAAGTGATTTGATTATTTTAAAATTACTAAAAATGACCCACACTACAGGCTTCCAAGGTATAAGATTGTTAAAATGTTATTCTCATCAAAATGCATTTCTTCTGCAAACATCTTTAAAAAATCGGTTCTAAAAAATATATTTAAAACTATCATGTTTCAAATTGTCTAAATTTCATCTCTAAGAACTACACTACACTGTATTTTTTGGTAATAAATATTGTACATGTACCGGTGTATTGAACGGTGTACATTTTATTGAAATATTGTAAATATATTATATTTTGAATATTCAGATAAAAATATCATCCTATATTATCACTCAATGTTAGTATCTTACATGCCTACCCTGGTGTTTATTTTCTGTCCTGAATACCACTAAAATAAAATTTGTTATTTGAAGTAAAATTTGATCATCACAAAAATCGAAGAGTTTAGTTTTAAAAAATGCAATAAATTCCAAATACAGAGATTTGATCTGTAATTGAGCTTTCCGTTAAGTTCTGAGGTTGTCAGTATTTGTCTCAGACTTGGAATTTATCACATTTTTTTGTATTAGAAGTAAGATTTTCAAATTGAATCCTAATTCATATCTGTACAGCCGCCAGTTACGCGATAAGAATGCCGTACTGCACTGATTGCTAATTATTAACACTGCTTGTAGATGGGCCCAGAGTGGCGTCCGGCCACATTCTGACGATAGTGGTGCTTTCCCGATTGCGATTTCTGGTGGTAAGCCTTATTGTGCCGTTCAACCTTTGCTCTACTGACCGATCCCTTCTTCTGACGCCGGGCGACCTCTGCCTCCTGGATGGCTGCCAAGTCTGGGGAGCTGTTCAGGCCGAGGCGAGCTGCGACAGCAGCCGCCCGGCGCGGTGGCTGTGTAGCAACACAGCCACGTACACGCAGATTACGCATGCGGGGTTTCTTGATGACGGGTTCGGGGGTGGATGATGGTTTCGTCGTACGGCAGGTCCTTCTGGGTTTGGCGACCACCGTACGGGGTCCGTACACGGACATGCTGGGATGTTCAATGAGAAGGTTCTCCATCGGACTTGTAGCAAGTTCCTGGGGGGATTTCCCCCCAGCGTTGAAGCATGGAGGAGGGGTTACTATCCAGCTTTCTTCTAACTTGTGACAGGGGTCATTACCCTGAAGTGATTCACGTATAGATGGCTCTTTGGACTTCTTTGGACTATCTGATGTTCGAGAAAAAAAAAATTATTCGGCCCTTTAAATACCATTGGTGACTAAACTAAACAACGATAATGATCCTGCATACCGGTCAATTTTATACTTGCATTGTACATAATTAGCTGGTTCTCACAAGCCTTCTTAAAACACTTTGGCAGTTTTGGTTTGTAAATGTAAATGTTGATGGTCTTCCGGTTGAACGTTGGAGATATAAAATATGGCTTATGGCCAAATCCATAAATTAGGGTACGTGTGTTAGTTGTGACCGTGCCTCCTGTTACTTGCAATAATATTGTTGTATTAGAATATTACTCTTGCTTTTTATACTATTACTTCAAATACAACTCCAATAATATGTCAAATCTCCCAACATGGGACACCATCACAAATTTGGTATCCTAAATTGGCTTCAATTAGAGATGAAGCCAATAAATTCCCGGGTAATTGTTATTTTAATATAGAGTATGAAATTAAAACACTTTACAATGCTTTGAGGCTATGGCACAGTGTAAACTAATTATGCACATAATGATACTTTTGTGTACATGCAATAGCTATTGTGTAGGCGGCTACTTATGTCCCTTCACTCATATTGGCGTGCGCATACATACATGTACATTTATAGGACACTGAACTGCTTCGGCCTATATTAATTGAAAGTGTAGTTCTTTTGGTGTAATCGCTAATATCGTGGACCAATCCCTTTTGCTCTTGCACATCGGTCAGCTTCCTATTTGCTGTAGGCTAGTACTAGTCTATTTCTGCTAGCAAGTATCTGATATAATATCAAAGCAGCGAGCAGGCGTATAGAATGTACATGTACACTCACAAAGGCTGCATGGCTGCATTGACCTTGTGGAAAATTACAATCAATATCTCCGACCACTATCCACATCTAGATATGTACCAGTACATGTACATGTATGGCACCTCATAAATTTAATGTAAATTTTAATTTCCGTACTGTTATTTAGTTTGGTAATGGCCCCTCACTGTCAGGCAAGGGGGAGGGGGAAATTTGGCAAGGGAGAGGGGGGAATTTGGCAAGGGAGAGGGGGGAATTTGGCAAG
>JAVCKS010017497.1:2532-14616 GCA_032273685.1 Pteraster tesselatus
AAAAGTCTGTATGATGAACTGATATAGTTTTCGCTAGGCACCACAAAGGTAGGCCTATATAATATATCATGCATGAAAAGGTTAGGTTTTTAGAAGAGAAAATAACCGAGACCTAAAAAGGAAGGGGTTATAACAAAGGTCCATCATAAAGGCATATCGTAGGCTGGATCACTTATAGTTGTTCGGTTGAGAGGAAATTCCCAGAAAATATACGGTGAAAACCAAGGAGTGAAAACCAAACTTCCTCACATTTCATCAATTCGTCAGTTTATCCTGATAACCGAAAGGATGAGCGGTCAAAACCATTAGCTTGTACACCCTTTAACCATGCTTAAGCCAACATCGGATCTGTATCTTGTTATTTATGGCTGAAAATACAATCAGCCTGCCACTAATCTTTAAAGGAGCGCATTCGTGGAAAACCTTACAAAGATAGACCACTCTAAAGTGAAGATAAATAGGATAATTTGAATCTTCTGCTGATTCGTAGTAGCAATGAAAAACAGGAAATGAAATCCACGCAACTGACCTAATGAGGGCGTCCTATGTTGTCATGACGATTGTGCCCCTTTAATAGCAGATGATATTAATACCAAACGAAAACGTATGCTATCAACGTCAACAATAATGGAAGTGACATTTGTGGGTTAAAAACAGAATACTGAATCGGCCTTGGAGACTATCTTGCTTCGCGTCGTGACGTCAGAGACACCTGGGTCAAAGGTTGGGAGCAGATAAACGTTTACGGCGACGATATCAATAATAAACAGTAGAAATAGGGCACTTACATGGCTGCGTTATGATACCTTGGATTAATAGTCGATTATCCCGATGACAAATCACCCCGGTGGTTGCCCGTGTCCATGTCGAAAGCAACTTATGCGTGTCCACGTCTCCCGCGTACGCATTGCAACAAGATGACGGCGCGGTATTATAATTATTACAATCGACCGACCGGTGATCTAACTGCGCCCCGGAGACACAGCCATAAAAAGTCCCCCGCTACTCTACTACACTAGTTGAGCCGAACCATGCTGTTTATGGGCCGAAAGGCGTTAGTCCAACCGAAGGAGTTAGTCTACTATTATGTATCCATGCTCTTTGCGAACTTGACCGAAGTCGTGTCTTTAATGTTAACAGCGGACAAGCGAACATATAATGACCTCATGAATCATCACAGTATATAAACACGGCAAACTATACTCTCTAGTTACACAGCACTACGTTTTGTAGCTTTATAGTATAATGTAGCTCTTCGTCTGTTACTGTACACGGCGACCATTACTTAGACATTATTTTCAGAGTACACAAGTGTGACATCCTGAGGCGAAAATCGTCTTATCAGCATGGCAAACACTACAAATGTAATACCTTCAAAGGCCATTTCGGCCTTTGCGTATGCACAAATTTGTCTGCAATAGCCGCATATGCAGTTTGAGTGTGGTGGCGCTTGATATACAAGCAGAGGGGGAAATCCAATTACTGGAATTAAATTTGGTTTATTTCAGGGTCATCAGGTTTAATTTCTGCCTAATTATGTTGCTAATTTTCCATTCAATGGGTGAATAGGGGATACGTCGGGCGTAATTTAACTGGAGAAGCCGTGGTCGTATAGTCAAGGCCATCTTGGAACATGAACGCGAGGGCAGAGGAAAGGCAACGGCAAGGCAATTATCGCAAACACACAAAGAAAACCATATTGGATTTCAAACTCCACCGAGACTGACACCGTGGGAGTTTGTCAATTGTGGGATTGTCACAGTCTTCAGAATGATGGAATAATATAAGAAGAAAACGAGTCAATGATCGAAACTGTATGGTTTTCCAATCATTTTCCCTGACAGCTGTTTCCATCTCGTCGGAAACGAAAGGGCTAGACGCGGAAACGTCCGGAAACGGCTGTTAACACTCGTTGAAGGATTCTAACGGTTTGCCCACATTTTCTCGACGTTGTTGTTTTTCCACCTCCCCCGAAGAAAAAAAACCTTCATTTCTTGGAGTAACCGTACGGTGTCCATCAACATGTGTATTATGTGCATTGTCTAGGTTTCTCTTCAATTGTAGGAATAACTTACCTGGAGCGGGGTTAAGGTCGAGGAGAACGCAGAGCGACCTTGCTATGGCCCATAGGCTTAAATCGTAAACTTGGAGCAGTGATATTAATTGGCAGGACAGGAACTACGCGAGAGACATCTTTGCGATGACGAAGTACGACAATTGATGAACGATTACAACAATATTTACAGGCAGTCGACAGATTTACAGTTTTAAGCCACAGAAGGCAAAAGGATAGAGATATCTCGAGTTGGCGATATAAATAATATTAATTTTTGTAAACTTTACAATCTCCTGAAAGAGCTATTTTATACACAGCACCTTCTATACAGTTTGTGTTACTCAGAAAGAAATTCGAAGTATCAACATTTGGTTTATTCAAGGTAGCCTTTTATGAATGTTTCCTTTACAAACATGTCACTTTCACCGTTTCGATGCTCATGGCTTGCACAAAAGGCAAATTCCTGGCTAATGTTTTTTTTATCTTGACGGTGGCGATATTGGTACATAAAAGCTGCAACTTTTCAGATCCTTTTCTAAATACAATGTATCACAATCCCAGTCCAATGGACTGGTCTAGAAACAGGTTTGAAGAACAGGTTTTAAAACTGTGAAATGAGCCGTGAAGTATGATGTTTAAAAAGTTGTATAGCTTCATGCACTTTATTTCAGTTGACCGAATTGTTTTTTGTTATAAAAGCTTCGTAACAATTGTATGTTTACTTTGCTCAAACTTGACAAAGGGTTTGTAACATGCGGATGCTTTAGTAATTCACCGACCGGCAAGGACGGGAATAATCTCGTACCGTATACATAAGCAGGCATAGACAGCCAATATCGTTATCGGAACCTTTGATGTTTCCAAGAACTAAGTTAGATTCAATTTGTGAAAGTGAAACTCGACAATGCGGCGTTCTTGTGCAAGATGTGTAATATGAGATGAATAAGATGAGTCAGACGAGTCAGACGAGTCGATCCTAATACCAATTTGATCCCCCCCCCAAAAAAAAGAGTAAATGACTTATATGGTAATCCAATGGTTAAAACATGCGTACTTTAGAGGAAAGGGTAAAATATCCTACAAACTACAATATTTCATTAGGTCCACCCCTTTTCTTCCGTAGGGAGGAAAACTCGATCCGGCCGGAAGAGCACACACACCGTATGATATACCGGTACCGCACTTGTTATAGATGAACACAGAACACTATAGTTGCAAGCCCAATTACATGTATTATACAACTCTAATTTAAAGAAAAATTTATCACAGAAATATGGGGACAACAGTTCAAACCCACAGGGCATTGACGAAGCTAAGAATAATTCGGGTAATCTCCGAGATGACATAGTGGCTGTCTCGTCGAAATTATTAGTTTGCCGTTGATGGGAATACAATTATATCAAAGGTTATCGGTACAGCATTTTAGACGACAGGGGTAGGGGTGTGGGTGAGGGGAGGGTGAGGGGAGGGGGAGGGGGGAGGGGGCAAGTGGGAGGGTGAGGGCAGGGGGAGGGTGAGGGCAGGGGAGGGTGAGGGTAGGGGAAGGGTGAGGGCTTGGCAAGGGAGGGTGAGGGGAGGGTGAGGGCAGGGGAGGGTGAGGGCAGGGGGAGGGTGATGGCAGGGGGAGGGGGAGGGTAGGGTGAGAGGAGGGGTGGGAAGGGGAGGGAGAGATGGGAGAGGGAGGTAGAGAGGGGAGAGGGGGGGAAAGGAGGGAGAGAGAAGTTGGTGCAAGTTTTAACCTATAAATATTTTCCCCTTCATTGCCAAAGCTCTATTACACTTTTTGAAAAAGCACTGCCTACAGGTATATACGGTATGTCACCTAAATACCGCGACATCACAAGCGAACTATTAAACCCTTATTTAACTCGTACATCCTTTCTATCCGTTAACAACAAAACTATCGAACCATCACAATTGTGTGACAGTTAATGGGCGATATAAATGGGTAAACGGTGACCGGAACACGTTCATGATAAACACGTCAGCAGTGCTCATAAAAATGTATGATAATTAAACAAAGTTTAACTAAATAAATATTTTGATAAACGACCCGGAGGAGTGCTAGAATGGCTTTTTTAAAATTGTATGTGACACGTATCCAGCAAACAGTATATTATACTTTTGAACATTTTTGAAACCGACAGGACGAAGCTTAGGCCTACCGTAGACAGATTTGAAACTCTTCATAGAAAATCATGTCCAAGTTACGATATTAAATGTTGCTTAATATTATTGTACTTTGGTATGTTCACACACACGGCCGGCGGTATTCAAGTTACAATTGAGCTATGAATACGTGAAATACGATTATCGCATATTCTTATTGTCTCATTGTTATTATCGCATTATATCAAAATACATACTGCAAATATAATACAAAATGAACAAAACGGTAATTGGTTAGGGTTCAACATTTATGAATCGAAAGTTGTATGGCGAGGAAGGTTAAAGAAACCTTCCCGGTATAGAGAATTGAGAGATTTTTTAGGGTTTGGTTCTGGGAATAGTTAATGAACCATTGACAGCGACAAGGAAAACATAGACCTATATACCGGTATAGTGCACTTCTAAATGTCACAATGCATTGTCTGTTTGTAAAGGCGCTTGTCCACATTGCCTGACGTCAGTGGCATTACGTTTTTGTCGTCGTAGATCGCATAATGGACACGAATAACTGTTGGATTATTACTTGTATTATTGTAACTCATGATAAAAAAAATAAAAGTCATCACCCACCTGTCTGAAGTTGGGTAGCAGCTTCTTCAGTTCTTTCAGACTCTGGCTAACTCTTTCCCGACTTCTCTTCTCCATTAGTCGACGATGAGTAGAAACCTCCTACACACGAATAGCATGATTGATATAATAAAATCCAATAATTATACTAATAATTATTATTATTATTACAACGACTGTACAGCGCCTTGTACACACGTCTCAAAGCGTTTCAAATTATCACCACATGTTTGTCGGCACAGAATTTCAGCAGTTCACAATCAGAGATATCTCTGATATCAATTTATTGTTCGGGGGCAACTGCGGAAACGTTTGTCAGTTAAAACAAAAACGGGGATAGATATTTTGTTTAGTTTGTTTCTTTGTTAGTTTGCAATTTTGGTCAACGGCCGGTAGCTATATCTATACGAAGCACCTTACGGGGCTAGGACACCGGACACTCAGTTGACAGACTGCGGGGACATGGGTAACTTGCACCATGCAGACGAGTTAAGTCAACAAGCTGAGTCTAGTAATATCGTATAACTCTTCTTCACAGTACCAAACAGAATCACCAACTATACCGGTACCATCACGATCAACTATACCTGAATCACAGAGTACCGAGCAGGATCATCCAGGACTAAGCAAGATTAGAAATCCAGTTATAGTGTTCAGGCGCACGCAATCCTGGCTTATCACAATAGGGCACTATCGTTACGTTCAGTTATTCGTGCCTGGATTTCTAAATGTGCTATAGAAAGATCCCGCCAAGGCAGCTTGCTATAATGTCGGCCTAATGTATATTGCCAACAATGCGGAAGCCCCATTTTTTCTTTTGACGACGTCAGAGGACAAACGGCACACCTTTATCCTTCGGGGGATTTGCGGATCGAAATTATAATCGACTGATGACAGACATATACCGATGTACTGCCTGTCCGTTTAACACTATGCTATTAGCCCAGACTTACATTGTAGTGGAGTTTATTTATTTTAGGTGTCTCGTTGTTTATCGAAATACTTAAATTATCAAACAAACCAGCAGTTTAAAACTAATAGTTTTAAATAAAAATCAGGACGTTTCACATGCATGAAACAGTGTATATATACAATTACAAAACCAACACTTCGCCACGACTGATCTCATCCACGAACGCCATCAGCTGGAGAAATGTGCACGCGCGCAACACAGTATACATGTATACATGTATATTTCAATTTGAAGATTATAATAGCGATACCCATCGCTGGTTCCCATCATAATGACACAAAAATAAACCACTTTTAATAACAGATACCTTTGAACGTATACCCGTGAAGTGTACTTGTATTTAACCTGTTCCATTATCTTGCCAAAAAAAACCCGCACGGTTGCTGATGTTTCAATCCCGCAGACTAAGTCATACGGCGAGGGGTTTCGGCGTATTCCAGACACGTGTCAGCATTAAATGGGGGGTTCGATCGAACGTCCCGAATCACCTGCCCCTCGTGCCTTCTGCCAACCCCCCCCCCCACCCTGAGTCATAAATTATCAGATGATCTAAATTTCCCTCAGATAAATCACCCAACAAAATGGGCCTACGCAATTTGAAAGCACTAGGCTTGCCTGGGTTACCAAGTCCATATAAGTATCAGTTATAATACATGTATTGGCGGGGCCCTTTACAATTACTCCTTCGCGTTAAAGCACAGGCGCGCTGATCAGTATTAAAAATAGTTGATTGTTGTTTTGCTTCTAGTTATATTCAACATTTGAGGCGCTGGTAACCGTTTTATTAAGTCGACCCTGCGAATGACTTTTAGGGATCAAGCTGCGCCTGAACTACGACCGTCGGGAACATATCGGTCGCCGATTATTTGTGACCTGAGCGTAGCTGCGATGGTATTAAGACGATCGGCATCAGTCGCCGTCCGAAAAATCAACAGTCGCAAGAGTAGAACAATTCCAACTTCTGCGATGTGTTCCCGGCAAGCGGGTATCCTCTACCACATTAGTCTTTGCCAAAGCCTGTTACTAACAGCAGAGACCGGTCTTCGTTTCGGAATGGATTGTGTCAAAGTGATGATCGCCTTATGTGTACAAGCCTTTAGCCAAGACTAGTAACCCTCAAGTGTGGTTATTGCTCCCGATTGCCTGCCGGACGAGTTCGAACGTGTCCTCTCGTCAATAATTGACCTTGTCACGAAAGGAGCACGTCACTTCTTATACTACTATAGCGCACGGCGAAAGGGCAGTTAAGAATCGTTTAACGATATGAGTTGGGTTTTTACATTGCTCGTGGCGGAAAGTATACCACACAATGCATATTTTCTAGATTCAATATTTTTATTTAAGCACTATTCTCTTACACGTTGTCAACTTTAAAGGGGCACTGTCGTGTCCGCCTCCTTTTTTGTTTTTTGAATAGAAAGAAATGATGAATACTTGATTTTTTAGGAGTCTATAATCATTTTGGCCTCATTTTCTGTTGCATCTTGCCTATACAAACCCGATATGTCATTTCCCGAGTCCGAGTAGCGACCATTAAAAAAAACATGGCGGCCCAAATTACGGATGCTTCCACTCAGAAAGTTCTTCACGATACTGGTCAATGTATAAAGGCAATTGTGAGCTGGTATCTGTTTTCGCCACATGAGTTGGTATCCATGAGCGGAATAGAATTACGCACACAATGCAGGGAAACTTCAGGGGAAAATCTAGGTTAAACCCACGAACGGTCACCTTGAGACGTGACACCCAATTTGGCTCTGGGATATGAATCTCAGATCCAGCAGAATACATCGCTGCGTCATCTGATACACCCCCACCTGACCCCATCCAACTTTACAGCTATCGTAAATATGTATAAAAATGGATAGCTCAGGCATGCAATAAATGAGGGATATAATTGGTGAACTATCCCATAACCTGAAATCGTGGCCTTCTGTGCAAAAATACACCACCCTGTAATTTCCCGCACACAAATACAGCAAACCAGTGTTTTACATAAAGGTTTGGCAGGATCAAATTCCCATTATGCGATATGTTCTTTGCACTGACTCGATAACAGTGGTGGTCTTAGCTTGGGATGCGCTGGCGGCAAAAAGTACCGGTATATGTGTGAAGCCTATATAATAGTATACTGCCCGATTTCGGGCCTATTTAATTTTGAGCAATAATAAAATAAATGTTGAGTTAATATTTGGTTCTAGTATACTAGCTTTGTCATTGTTATTATACATGTAGCTTCAATATGATGTATGACACCGCCACGAAACGAATCCTTCCTTGGAGTTTCAAAGTATTTCGTGCCAAAATGAATCATTGGCTGGCAGCAATAATTCATTTTCGACAAGAAAATATTATGTTACTATCCGTGGAGCGATACCACACATCACTTTGAAGCTAATGTTTAAAAAAAATTGTTTTTATCAAATTGATCTGAAATCGAAGAGAGTGCGTCTATTACGGCACCTACACCACACTGAATAATCCAATGCTTTCGGGCGATATAATGTACCGGTATATAATAATACATGCGTATATCATGCCCGTGTAGACGATTTTATTCGCATCACTGCAATAAAGGTCTTTATAGGCCTAGCTGACGAAGGTCGTTCCTTTGCAATCTTTGCGGTTCATCTTTCTCATCTTTCTCACCGGCCACGCGACGGTTCCCTCTCGCAATTTGCTCACAATAAATGAGATGTTATTATTCATTAAAATTCTTGAATGAGCCAACAAAGCGAGCTATAGTATATGGAAAAGTCACCGGTCCATCAAAGACATGATTAATTTATCAATATCTGATTATTCCGCTAGCCTTCACAGTCATGTCTACTGGATGCGGTGGGCAGCATGGGAGTGATTCACACAATTCGTCATACAATTCGTTCGGTCTGCATACATTTTTTGTTAGTTTACGTACATAAGCCAATGGTCAGTAAGCACCCGTATGTCCCCTTGGACTCCCCCAAAGGCACATTTCAATCACAACGTATACACTTAAAAACATATAGCTTTGGAAATACATTTTCTCACTGCCAATAATTTTGCACTGCTATAACAATATTTAAACGGTATCTGTTCATAAGGTTGGACCTCACATATACAACGCGGTGCAAAATCTTAATCACACTTAGTAAGATAAACAATTAATATCTATAAACAAAGAAACACCCAGGACACACGTGGAACATGTACGAACATGAAATTTAGAACCGTAGACAATATTATGACTCAGTCAATTTAACCTTGAATGTGGTATGGGCATAGTTTTAAAGATATAGACCCATACGAATTTGGGAAGCACATATTTTCGACACTTTTACACGAATTTGGCACGGACATATTTTTCACACTTCTATATTCGGTCATACACGAATTTTCACGAGGTTCCAAAGGGGTATTAGTATGATCATGAAGCACAATCCGATATCCATTATTTTAGCCACGATATCATGAAAATAATGTCTAATTCTGTTGACACTTGTTGAAATACATGTCAATGACGTATACATTTTGGATGTCCAAATCGTAAACAGGGTATACGGAAGGAAACCTAGACACCATCCACTTTAAGCCGTCCCGTTGTAAACCATACATTATAAAATGAAAACTATTATGGGAACATACGTTGGAAGTTCTCAAAAGTATGCACAGCACCTGTTGATACGATGGGTTGTCCGTTAAATGTAGGGTTCTACTGTTCAATTTCAAGTTATATTTGAACTTCATTCAGCTGCAGTGAAATCCGAAGTTGTAATCGTGGCCGAGGCTTCTCTAAAAGCTAAATTATTTTTAGTCAAAACTTTCTCATAAAAGCTTACCTTTTGCGTTCGCCTTATTCGCGGCATCGTCTGTTGTCTTGTATCCTGACCGGATATGCATCTGAAAATAGATGAACTCAATGAGCACCTGGCAAATCTTTATAGGCTACCGTTTTTTGTTTAGGTTACGAAAGATCATCGGTACAGGTTAACAGTGAAAAATGTGAAAAATGTACTGTCCGATTTTAGACTATCATTTCACCTTGAGCATAACTTGGATTGGGTAGGTTTTCCCTGTAATAACAGCTAAATTATACACCAGCACGAGAACATTCATCCTTGGATAGTTACCAATTATTTTCTTGACAAAATGATTAATATGGCTGGCAGCTATAATTCGTTTCCGGCAAGAACAATCCGTTGACGTGTATAATTTGAAGAGGCAAACATATGAAATTATCCAATTCAACATTTAACATTAAATTTCAATGTGAAATCGGTCTGAGACTCGGACCACACCGTGTAGTGACTTGCTAGTCATTATCATAATGCAGTACTATACGCAGTATTGTATATAAGTGAATAACTCAAGTCAACCATTTATTCTAATAGACTCCAAAAACAAATATGTATACCACCCCTCCCTCAAAAATGGAATTGAGTTTCGCATAATTATTATCAATAAAGCAAGCATTGAAAACCTCAATTCAAACATATACACACACACAATTACAAACGCATGCAACCTCCCAAAATATCGACATTCTAAAAGTGATTTATCGCACGGGTGCACACGAAGGACTTGGCGCTACTATCTTGTTATGATATCAACAGCGCGGCAGCTGTGTTAGCATTAGCCCGGACGCCGTACACAGGCTAAGTGCGGGGCGCCGGTCCAGCCAGCTCAGCCAGTCAGTGTACAAACACGGCAAATAATACAGTTTTTGGGGAATTATTTTGTTATTAAGATTTTGTTTAGTGGTTGGGGGACAAAACAAAAATCCCCTCTATCCCCTCCGCCCTCCCCGACACGAATACTCCATGCGTACGTACGTGTACCTTGATGATAATATAAACACTTATCAGCAACAGACTGCTAACAACAATCAAACTTGAATTGTAATCAGTCGTGGACATCTCGAGTAAATATCTCTGGAAAGAATGAAATAATAAATACCGTGCAGTCGAAGACGAACGGGGACTGGGAGGGTTCCCGGCGTTTCTGACGTGATCCATTCAATCCTATCGGGTGTGCTTGAACTGATAAACCCAAAATAAACCCACGTCTTCTGAATCCAACGAGTACAAGGTTCTTGTAGTCACCGCGACGGGGAAAACATCGCTGATTGTTTTCATCTATTAGGTAGTGATCGTTTATCAACAATAAATGCAAACGATATACTCCAGCGTCTTTGTGTCTCCCAAAATGTACAGCTTCTTCTTTTTTCCGATGCAGGAAAGTGATGACCAACAAAAACAAGCGAAAAAATAAGATGCTTTCGGTGTTGGCAAAGAAACGTAAAAGCGTTATTACAACATCAACACAGACAAGGGTATATCCGCCGCGGATATGGGGTCGTCTCCACACTTGCCACACGCTTAATCCCTGGTGTTGCGGCAGCAGACGGCTCACCGCGTGCTGTGTGCAATTGTAAATAGCGATGTGGGTACAAGCGCGGGCCCCGAGTGGCATGCAGGGGCGCTCGCGAGTCAGACGCGTTGCTAAACCCCGAGTCGTGGAAGCGGTCAGCCAATCAGAATACAGACTTGACTCGTAGTAGCACGTGCTGACTATGTGATTGACGTACGCGTGCACCACTCTAGCGTTTGTTTAAAGATAGCTTTGCCTAGCCTGGTCTGTGAATGTGGGTGCTTGTTGTGTACGTGTGTGAAATGTGAACAGTGTTGCCGTCACAGAAATTCGACCCTTGAGCACTTGAAGAAACTCTGAGTAAGAGGCGTGGCTTCTGGTCGTCTTAGTTCCAGTCAAGTTGGGACAAGAACAGTTTGTATAGCTTCCAATAAACAAGGAAATAAGTGTTTAAACACTGAATAATCTCAACCTCTCGGGAAGGTTCGAACTATTGTTTTATAAGGAAAACACTTGTTTATTTTTTAATAATGCTTTGAGTTAGGAAATATAACTGCTGCACACTGCTTACTTGCTGTGATGAGCTACAGTATAAAAGATGTTAAAATTAGAGCGGCCTGACGTTTCGATCCCAGCAGAATATTTCTCAAAAGCTAAATGACACAACAGAAAAAAACTCACAGTACAGAACACAACATAAGAGGCACTGGGCCGTGCTCATTTGCCTCTTATGTTGTGTCGTTGTGTTCTGTACTGTGAATTTATTTATGTTGTGTCATTAGCCTATGAGAAAGACTCTTCTAGGATCGAAACGTCGAGCAGCTCTAATTTTAACCTCTTTAACAATGTTTTGTTAGCTCTACGGTTACTAGGGGTGCGGGGAGAGGTGGGGAAGAGGTGGGGAAGAGGGGGGGGGGAGAGGTGGGGACGAGGGGGGGGGAGAGGGGGGAAGAGGGGGAGAGGGGGAGAA
>JAVCKS010017508.1:0-14615 GCA_032273685.1 Pteraster tesselatus
CGCGGGCGCGCGACCAAAATCGCCGAAGTGGAAACCGGCCTTAAGTGGAGTAGGGAAGCGCACAATTGAACCCAACTGTCATGAAATTGGGCCCTGAAAGGTGGTGATATATAGTGCTGAAAGCACCAAATTTTCTTTCCAGATTCTTTCACTAAATAATTGTACTCAAAAAACTTGGTTTTATTGATCAAGATTTATTTGTTTTTTTATTCGAGGTTGTTTCTATCTATATACGGTTGGATATTTCCCCAATATTTATCTTGGGTTTTGTGTGTATATTATATGGCTATGACAAGGTGTGCTTTTTTCTCTCATTTTCATTAAGGATAAAATATTATGTGTATTTAGCTTGTCTGTTACAATAATAACAATTTTATTGAAAACAAATTTCGAGGAAAAAATAAGAACTAAAGCAATATATCTGTATAAATAGCTAGTAATAGTTGGCAGTCCTTATTCCCCCTTCAATATTTGCCTTAAAATACGATTGTATACATATTTTGGGGGATGAAGTTATTGTGTGCGCTAATTTTCTTGTTCAAATTAGTTGAGTACCAATTTGTTTATTGTTGGGTAGTTTAGCAGCTATAATTTGTTTGTAAGGTGGCAAACAACATTTTCAAAATATAGTTACCATTTCAGAAACAATTCAGATTCCCTTGTAGAAAGTGTAATTCTTAAAACAGCAAGTCTCCAGTAACATAGCCTGTAACATTACTATGTATTTTCCAAGATACAGTATACATAATTCTAGTTTCCATTTCAGAAGTTTGAATTTATTTAATTCACATAGACTAGAATGTAGTTCCTAAACAACCAATTTGACCCCCCTGTAAAAATCACATTTTGGTAATCGAAAACAATTAAAACACTCATACCAAAACAAAAAGTGTTTTTTAAGTCTAAAATGATCTAAGGGAAGGAAATACATGCCTTTTAGCTTATTACTATGTAATTTCCTGTATACTGGGCTCTAGCTTGTTGGCTGTTGAAGATGTGCTGACGATTTCAGACCGGGGGAAAAACAGTAAGTTTTTGCGCTTGCTTTAGATTTTAATTGATGTCACCACTGACGAATCCATCAATGGTTAGTTACAAAGTATTTTTATTAATTGTTTTCCAAAATGTATTTTGATAATTTTTTTTTACTGGTAGCCTAACTTTGCGTGGGTGGAGTTATATCATTTAAAGGAAATAAGGGTAAACCTGCCAAATGGTCAATTCAACATTTAAAACTATTTATCATGATTAAATCGGTCTCAAATCGGGTAGAAGTCCAAATATAATTAATCAAAATTAATGATACCCCTATAATTATTATGCTACAGCATGTCTACTTATATGACCGTCTCCTAACAACAAAATGACTAGTCTGTATAGCTGTAATTTCTGTATATGTCGGTTGATTTAAAATGCCTTTTAAATGAACAGCTGTTGGCAAATATCTTACTTGTTGGCACATACACCATCCCTCGACCCCCTCGCAACTTCAGAAAGTTCAGGAGAAGTCATGACTTGAATCCGCTTGTCGATCTGACAGTATACTACTGCCTCTTGGAAGCTATTTAATTTTATATAAATAGTACACCATGTGATTCTATAGATGTCGGTTTGTCATTATAATGTGTTCATTGGGTTTGAATAATATTTTTTTCTTGAGCCTTTTAAGCATGTCAATGACTGCCCCGAAAGTGATTTTATTTACGACCGCCCTAAGGAATTACAGTAGCGCATGCGCTGATGAAGGCTGTGCAAGGTGATCAACAACCCGAGATAAACACGGCCCGAAACCGCGTGGCTGAGATGATTACCAATGACGAAACGATTTTTCAGGGAACTTCCAAGAAAAATGAACCATTGACTGGAAAGTCAGACAGAAATGCGATTCGATACAAATGAAAACGTTCTGCGATGCACTTTTCACAACTAGACAGTTTGTGGATCATTTCCTTATGTTTTATTCAATGTTTATACTTTTTTCGGAATCATGAGATAGTTTATGCAAAATTAACGGTTCTTTGTCCACGATATTATGTATATTAGGTATATTTTGTACTGGCTATCCCTTATGCTGACGTCATTATGATTAAGTGCTATTTTTGTATTGTATCTTGACTACTAGTATGTAAACCATCGATGTTCGATTGATAATAGCTATTATCAGCCTATTTCTTGGAACCGTAGAAGATGTACCGTCTCATTTCAAACCGATTTCATCCTAATGAAAAATTCCAAATGTTGAATTGATAATTTGGTACGTTTGGCCTTGTTATTAGCTTCAATAAAGATATATGGTACGAAAAAAAGTATTGCTGCCAATGTCACGATGATTTATTTTGACAAGAAAACGTTCTACCGTGGATGATTTTTGTTCGTGTCATATTATTAAAGTTAATAGCAAGTAAAACCCATTTGAACTCTTAACAATAATTCTAATGGTGAAATCGGATTGAAATCGGACAGTATACATCTTGAAACCCACGAATCTATATTTTTCTATGAACCGATCATGGAGAGCGGTCACTGTGAGACTGACTGTTGTCCAATGATGGCGAACACGATATGCTGTCAATATAGTGGTAAAGGTTATATTCATCAGTAGTGATATACAATAGTAATAATAAACCCATCCTATGTCTCGCGATATGATCAGCGAATGAGAACGCCACGGTTTCCACGCCGTACTACTACTCTTCATCAGGCAATGGTGAGGCGACCTCGTCCTGCTCGTGCATCGGCGAGGGAATCTATTGCCCGGTTCGCCAGAGCGTGCCGCACGGCGTGAGACATGTCGTCTAACCACGCGGAGCCGGCCACACCGGGGAGAAATCGACGCCTTTGCGGGGTTGGAGTGCCTTTTTAACGCACCTGACGAAGACTAGCGATACGCAGTCGAAACGATCGCGTTCCCATTCGTTGATTACACCGTGAGACATAAGATTTGTTGTTATTATTACGATACTGCCAGTCAGCACTTACATGATTGAAATTACGGAATAGCTGGAAAAACACTAATAATTTATCGAAATTATTTCTCGATAATGGTTTGTATAATGTTTTGTTGTTGTTGACATTTTTAATGACTAAATAATTGTGAAGTTTCAACAGTTTAGTAGAATTCCTGCAAAAAGTTACCCGTATGTAAATTTAGTAAAAAGAAAAGTTTGATAAAAGAAGTGTTGTTCATATTTTTCTGTATCAGATGAAGAAGAAAAAAGGAAACATATAATCCCTTATTAAACACGGATGTTATAAAATGATATAATGTATTCCGCGCACACTGCGCGAACTAATAATTATTTCGAATGTTCCACGGTATTTGGAGAGTGTTGCTTATACTAGTCGCGACTTGTTACTGTAGAAGCAGAGCCGTGTATATAAGAGAGTCTGGCCATCTATGGTCCTAGTTGGCAGGCAATAAGACACCCTGCTGGCAGTCGGCCAGGGTCCGAGTCTGGCCATCTATTGTACCTAGTTGGCAGACAATAAGGCACCCTGCTGGCAGTCGGCCAGGCTCCGGGTCTGGCCATCTATTGTTCCTAGTTTGCAGGTAATAAGGCACCCTGCTGGCAGTCGGCCAGGCTCCGAGTCTGGCCATCGGCCAGGCTCCGAGTCAGGCCATCTATTGTTCATAATTGGCAGACAATAAGGCACCCTGCTGCCAGTCGGCCAGGCACCGAGTCTGGCCATCTATTGTACCTAGTTGGCAGACAATAAGGCACCCTGCTGCCAGTCGGCCAGGCACTGAGTCTGGCCATCTATTGTACCTAGTTGGCAGACAATAAGGCACCCTGCTGGCAGTCGGCCAGGCTTCGAGGCTAGCTATCGATGAGTCAGGCATCAATATGGCGCATAGCTGGCAGTTTGCCAAGTTCTGAGCCTAGCTTTCTATTGTACTCAGTTGGGAGGATACTGGGCGTCTATTGGTCTTAGATGGGAGGCAATATGGCACCTAGCTGGCAGTGGGCCAAGTTCTAAGCCTGACTTTCTGTTGTACTCAATTGGGAGAAACTGTGCGTCTATTCGCAGTTGGCAGGTAGTTGGCCACTGGACACTCCTTATGCACGGCCCTGTGTAGAATTTTAGTCTAACCTTGTAGTTTTCCCATTATATTATTATACAGTTATGATTTAAATACAGGAACTAATATATGGGGAACTAATAGTTTTATTGGGGGGGGGGGGGCGGAAGCATAAAAATCGAATGGCAGGTGACGTCACACGTTTATGACGTCATTACCACCTCTAGGTGTCTTCCTGTCCTTCACAGCCTTACCAAACCAAGCCTGTCGTCGCGCGTCGCGCTCTATGTTAGCTTTTCCATCTACATGTGCATGTATATTTGGTATGAATTAATGTAACATGTATAGGTGGCGCGGCAGTTGTACCGTACTTTTTCCTCTCTTTCCCTGTAGCTAGCTGTAGGCTGGGGATCCCGGGTTCGCAGTCCGAGGGGTGCCATAGCCTGTAAATTGAGTTTTCGGTCCTCGTCTGACCCACTGATCTCTATAGAACTGGGTGGCGCTCTTGGTAATTTTGTTGAAGCCACCGATCTGTCACCTTACTACTCCCAAAACATACGTCCAGCCGGGATCCGGACCGGCCGTGACATTTTTGCTCTGTACGATTTGTTTCTGGATAACTGACTTTCCGCTTGAAATGGAAGTGCAAGATGGCGGATCGGTGGCTTCAACTGACTGCATTGGCTTCAATAGGAGACGAACTCTCCAGTTCTATAGAGATCAGTGGTCTGACCTGATGGGTTTTCGCAGTTTCTACTGGGGCTTCCCCCCACTATTAAAACCGTAACCTATTCTTCTGTCTGCGATACAGACCTTTTTGATAAGGCTACAATATGTGTTCCATCACTTCTGAACCGGTGGTACGGGCAGTTACCATCAAAACCATCATGTCCCCGGTTTGACATCTGATAGTGGACAATTGTGAACTATCGGTCCCTGCTTGAACCTTGTGGGGTTTCTATAATTTCTTGGTCTTTTCTGAGGCTCGTAAAACCACAACTTATGTCTACGATACCGACCATAAGGGTACGGTAAACATTGGGAAGCTAATAAACGTGTCATGCCGCTTATCTCGAACTTGTACAGATGAAGGAACGTTTTTGGCCCACTAATTAATTTGGTGGAGTGAAACTGGTCACATCAATGATGACACAGACCGTTTGTCTATGTTAATGGGTAGGATGACGCCTGGACACGGCACACGAACAGTATGGTTGCACGAAAATGAAAAATAATGCGATTTTGCGTGACTATTTTTCCTGTGGGAGGAGTGCATTGGCTCGCGGAGTAAAATGGCCGCCGACATTTCTTAGCCACGACGTACACGTAACATAGCTTGCGCATGGCGACTGAGCTATAGGTTTGCACACGCATATCCATGAGTTCCTAGAACGCATTCCTAGTTGTCTACCGGTTTGCTGTATATATATATACTGCGGAGTCGGTCCCCGGTCGGTCCTAGATAGCAAGTTAAAGTTTGCTTTCCCCGCAGTTCATTCGTGATGCTAACTTCAATCTCTTTCATCCCCTCGATTATAGATTATTTCATATTCCCTTCAACTGCGACACTATTATACTGGGACTGGTAATACTACACCGACTTCGTTACTTCGTGATTTCTATAGTTTTTCAACAACGTTGCCAACTTGTCCATAATGTGGTGCCCACCCCACCTCCCAAACAAGCCTCGTGCCCCCTGTGGATATCTATTCTGGCACCGACACTGTTGCCATGGAAATATCTTGGTTTTGTCAGTGACGTTGGAGTTTGTTGAGCACGGTCCGGTATGCGTAATGTAATATTAATACAATATTTGCAAATGGAGAGGTGCAAATATAATTGGTGTCACTATTGTTTCCGGATGTGCTGTCGGATGTTCTATTTTATTTATTCGTGTATCTCGAGGGTCTACGCAGTTTTTATTGCAATAACCCATATAGGTCTGTATCGTAGATGGTAGAAAGCAGGAACAGAAGTTTTACAAGCGGGGAGAACCCTAGTAGAAACACCCTCGAGGGTCAATATAATTGTTAAGGTTATCCATTATTATCCTAGATAGCGTCATGCTATACCACTTTTTATATGACCGTTTGCTGGGGGAAAATAAAAAGACCATTTTGTGTACTTGATATTTTAGCCCGGATGTATGGGTGAATTCGGGGACCGTACTAATTGCGCAGTGCCATTCTCAAGACAATAGGATAGCGCTGTTCCGATTGGGTAAAATTCAAAAGACGTTACCCAATCGTAATGGCGCCATCCTATTGTGGCCGCCATACTTCGAAAAAGGTTATTTGCTGATTGTTTCTATAATAATGTCCATTATTCGGACGGACTGCAGTGTTATTGTACATGTATATATTTTGTTGCATAAGCACTGATGAATATTTGTAGCAGTTTCTAAGTCAGAGATAACTGACATAAAATAGTTGTTAATATCGTTTTGCATGGAAGTTATCACGTGCGGAAATTCTGTAATTTTTTTTATTTTTGATTCCGTTAATAAATTGTAAAAGGACAACTTGGGTACACAGTTGTACGTTTGTTGTTAGTTCTTTGTTTTATTGAGAAGAAAACATAAGTGGTTCCATTCGGCAGTATTTTCTTGATGCTTGCTGGCAGAAATACCGGTAATTCATTTCTACAAGGAAATACCCGACTAATTTAACTGCATTATTATACACTGTAAACAATAACAAGTGCTTGTTACTATTCGAGAAGTACGCACACTGATACCGCGTACCAGTTGCTTCCCAACTCAAACAAGACAAAAGTTACCTTAAGGATATCCAAGATGGCGGCCAAAATGAGCGCCAAAACAAAGTAACGAGTCCATATAACCAGTGAATTAGAGAAGTCTACTAACTAAACGGTAAGGAATCGAATCATGGATCTTTCACCATGCAGTTGTTCTTTATTGTGTTCTAATTATATCATTTTGGCATCACAATATGCATTTTCCCTGAAATCACATTAATAGGCCGCCAATGTGAATCCCATCCTAAGTATCCTTAGTGTGGCCAGTTATTTTCATTTTCGAAACACCCTAGCTGTGTTTTATGATTGGCAGTAGTAATTAAGCCTATAAGAAAAAAAACAAGAAGTTGCTGTTTTTGCCGTTCTGTAGTTTGGCCGTGCAAACTTTAGTCTCGACGAATCCGTGTATTATGACCAAATGAGGGCGTGCTATATTGCATGACGATAATGGGACTCCACCTGGCGATAGTGGTCCCCTTTAATCACAGTAACAGTGTTGTCTACACAGTACATAATATATTTTTATCCTGTGAAATTGGTATCGAAAGGTTAAAATAGCCATATAACGCAAACTCTTCTAAAAATGTTAGTATGAGATGCAGAGAAAGCGCCTTTACTCGACTACAAAATCCTCTGTGAACTCGATTCAAAATCGTAAATCGCATTCATCCACAACGCATACGCTATATCAGGGCATACGTCATTTTCAATGGGCCGGCATTTCACCTTTGGAGGCACGATTACTACCAGTAACAGAGAAACAGACGAGAAAACAACTACAGTAGACACTAACACGAGCACACGTACGTACGTACGCCGTTAGGTTTGTGTCTTCGACTAGTTTCTGCCGCGTCAATGCGACGTTTCTTCGGCCGACATTCCTTTCCAAATATGGGCATTGAACGTAACCCAACCAATCCCTACCGCACGTACGTACGTACGTACGTGTACGCGTACACTATGCGGTACACTCAATAATTATAGTAGAGTGAATTAGGGTCGAACTAAATCATCGTTGATGTACATGATACACACGTTGATGTATATGATACACGCGTTGATGTTGCTATTATGATATTAGTAAGTTTACAAGAAGAGAAGGGACATTGTTACTGCTAGTATACTCTTTTCAAGTTGATGCGGCACATACGGTACGACGGTTAGTCGCTTCGACTTTGACCGTCTGAGGTCGGTTCATACTTTTAAGTCAAAATGACGTCATCACTGATATTTGCTGCGACTTATTTCCCTTTTAAACTCGAGTAAGATATCAATTCGCAGCGAATTTATAACGTCATTTTTGCATCGCAGTTCCCAGTCGCCCTAATAATTGTGTATGCAGTGGCATACCTGTAACCTGGGTACTGTGCGGGCTGCATGAGGCCATTGGAGGGGGGTAACTTGAAGGGCGGGGGTTTCTTAATTTTTTTTTCTACCCAAAACCCGGTTCGTGTAATTACGAAACGAACAATTACGTCATCAATTCGCATCGAACTATTCACAAGAGTTGTTTAACTCGTGCGAATAAAGGCCGGTTCGTGCTTCATTGGGCGGCGAACCGCGATGCGCACATTGACGCCATACATATTCACAGCGAATTAATTTCGAAGTTGAAATTTGTTCAAATATATTTAAAGAATGTTCAGCGAATATCAGTCATGGCGTCATTTTAGCGTAAATTTCGCACGGTGTACATCTGATCGAGGGGGCTCTGAGTCAACGAACTCCTCGTGAACATCTCGAAACGTCTCGTGCGTTGTTGCGTGCTCCGTGCACACAGTTTTATTGTCGGATTCTCGGAAGTGAAGACCGCCCTCTGTCTTTGGTAAGTCAAAGCACAAGCACAAGTCGTCAATATAGACGTTTATGGGAGATGAGGATGCCAATAGAAGGTGGTATGAAGAGAGTCAGGTGGCGCCGCGGCACTTTCGTCGTCTTCACCATTGGAAGACCCGAGCTGACATTGAGTTTTTGGTCCGTGCCTGACTTCGTGGGTTTGTTCAGTCCAGGGGTTTTCCTCCCACCGCTCAAAACCGTAACTCCTTCCTCGCATGTCATGATACCCACCAATGGTGAGCATAACCGAATGTAACAGCCCATGACACGGACCGCTGTGGTGGAGTTAAAAACTGTGTCAAGCAGCTTCAATCGAAGCAAACGAAAGGAGAAGAAATGGGCATGAAAAGTAAGAAAGAGCGGAGGATGTATCAGTGGCGGTTCGCAATCCTATTATTTCACTAAAATTATAGCTGTTGGAAACAACTCCAAGTTAGGCTATCGTGATGATGCGAGCCCTCTCGTGACTCTCACTGCACTTTCTTATAATCATCATCATCATCATTATCATCATTATCATCAGCGGGTCGAGAGGATGACTCGAATCAACGTTACTCGCCTCCTCCATCCGTCTTTGACCTTAATCCTTGATATGATAAAATTGTATAAAACTGTAGGAAATTCTTCGGCCCTTTTGTGACACTACTAGATTAAAAACATTCTAGTACGTAGCGGAACGTTGGAGCGAAATATATTTGGGTCCAGATATTAAGATTCACAAGAATGTATATTGCAAGATAGAGATTTTACAACTAGGCATGTAAAATACGAACGTCTTGACAAATATAATACTAACCGACTTGGCTGGCGCGCCCCTTTTTAATTTAGCCTTTTTGAAGTATGGCGGCCACATTTGGATGGCGCTATTATATATACGTCCGTGGCTGTTCCGTTTGGGTAAGGTCTTTTGAATTTGCCCAATCGGAACAGCCAATCCTATTGTGTCCGCCATACTTCGAAAGAGCTAATTGAGATATTATTGTTATTTTATTATTTTCTCAAACTGAATATTTTTCGTTCGAATTAACTGCGGTCGTTGATCCGTCATTTCTATCGTCAAACGAGGGCGCTAACATCACACTCTAGACTGTTTTGATAAAATAATTTAAATGACGCCACCAAATTGGGTGGGGGGGGGGGGGAGGGCGGAATCAACCACAAAATACAAACCGCATAAATTATATATAATTTTAAGAGTATAATAAAATTCATTACAAATTGTGTGGATGTTAATGAAGTCTGTATAAACTCATTTAGAATATAAACCTGCCTAAGAATAGAGGTGGATAGCAGGTCTCATAATTTTTGGAAGCCAAGCTGTAATAGTTGATTGGTCGAAGTTACCGAACCGCCATCTTACTAATTCCATCTTAATATTTTGAAAAAATGTATTGTTGGAAAAAAATTCAGTTACCAGGCGGGTCGATATCATAGATAATTGTCTAGATAATTGTCTAGATAATTGTTAGATAATTGTCTACGTTCGATGTATAACTCGATATTATATGATCGATACCCATCTTTTGTGACTAGTAAGATGGCGGATCGGTGGCTTCAATTACCGGAAGCACCATTCGGCGGGTGTTATCACGTGCTATTAGTAAGCACGTGATTCTGCGTAAACAGACACAACATACGAGCCCCCTGTATATCGTCCCACTCCTCTCTCTCTAGCTAGCTCTAGTCTAAAGTACTGCTGTAGCTCTCCACATGACACCCATCCGTACAGGACTGACGCAAACTCCGTAACGAGTACGAAACTCTTCCAATTCACACTTGTGTACCGTGACTTGGTGTCGATAACCATGAAAATTCTTCTTTTTGCCGCTCTTTTTGCGGCAGGTAAGTCAGTAAATATTTGGGAATATGAAGTAGAGCAAAATACTATATTTATTTAAAGATGAAGGTAGAAATACAGGTCTCCAAGTCCAATCCAGTCTAGTAGTAGTAGGCCTAGGCCTACTTACTACTTTACTAGTCGAGTCCCTCTCAAAATTACTCTGTTAAACCAGGGCCAGGGGTGTCACTGCTGCTACAGTGCTAGTGCTACATGTAGTGCTAGTGTCAAACTCGACCGTTTGAACTTGGGGCCACATTCAGGTGACTGCTTTATCATAATGATTTCTATCAAGGTGGCCATTACTCCATTAGGAGTAATTGCAGAATAACCCGCAACCACATCCCTTTTCTAAAAAAATCCTGGTACCCAGAATTCACTTCACGGTGATATTAATTACAAGGGTACCACACTAGTCACCAAATAAGGAGTTGCGGGGTATTCGACAATTGAGCTCTAATTTGGCAAAGCCTAGGCCCTAGGCTTACACTAGTCTCATACTTAGGCCTAGTAGTACTATTTAGGTTTGCCTTAGTTAGTTACAAAATCGCTCCCCCTTCGGCGGTCCAGGGTGCAGGGATGGAGGAAGGATTGGAACATACTCTGCAGTACTATCCCCCTTGCATTTTTCACTTGCAATATTGTATAAAAAATAGTTCTTAGCCTCAAAAGTATTACCATCATCATTATCTTCAAAATATCTCCTCTTGGACATGCTTCAAATCACGAAATCTTCGCCCTCAAAGACAGTAAAAGTACCGAAAATACGAACAGCACACATGAGCGGGGTTTTTGCAATTTAACTGGTACTCGCCGCCTAGCCTTTAACAAATCAACGACACGGCCACCATCGAAACAAAGTGGAACAAAGGGGGCGCTAGATCACACTCTGCAATGAATAAGCCATAAGCTGCCCAAAATAATTAAAGCGGCGCTCTCGTCTCACACTATAAAGTAGGGAGCACAGGTTTGAACTTCTAAAACCACTATTTTCCGGAGTTAATTACTGCTACTAGTCAACAGAAGATTATAATTACCTGATTTGTTTTCATCTTTGAATAAATCGCGAAATGGCTTTGCTCACGAAAAAGGACGATTCAGAAAGCTTTCCATGATATTGATAGTGCCCCTTTAATTTACACTCGTATTGTACATCCCTGAGGTACGTACGCGCACGATGTGCGGGTGCGGTACCGCGCGCGCAATTTCTTTTACTACTCCAATAATGTCCAAAGGAAATAGTACGGTCCAGTGGTGGGGGAGTGATTGTTATCAGTTGAGCTAATATTTATAATAATAATGTATATATATTGTACAGCGAGTTCTGTGAAGCAACGTGACATATTAGATTACAGTTTTGTAAACACGATGTGTGACACGTTTCTTTACGGTTTGCTAAACGGACATTATTATCACTATATTACTATATTTTACCTCTCCCCGGCGCCTAGACCAAACTATGCCAATTTGGACATATCGAAGTAGTAAAAAGTAGTAAAAACATGTACTGCGCGCTCACCGGTACGGTACGGTGCCGGTGATGTGCATTGAAAAGCGCCCCCAATAACAATATTTTGCAAAATACGTTGTCAAAAAAGTAAACCGCAGTACAGTAATTCCTAACTTTGGTTTTTATTTCTCGTGTTGTACGGACCCACTGTGTTATTAACCGCATCGAGAATGAATCAGTTGGGTAATTGAAAGTGCATAAATCTCGAATATTTCAGTTGGTTCTTCAGGTCAGTCTGCTGAGTTAGAGAGAAAAAGGCCGATTTGTAGAACAGCGGGGCCGGGGTGTACGGCCTCGTTTCGTGCGGTTGGTGAGACTGATCTGAGAGGTCAAAGGGAAAGAGTCGTGTGTTGTGTACGCAGCCCGTGACCGTGTGTACAGCCGGAAGAGAAACGATCTGCGGTTTTGCTTGGAAGTAGGCCTATAGAACGTTTGAATTCATTCATAACTAGTATAAACGGCCCAGGTGTCCCGACTTTGTTGTTCTTTTTTGGCGATCGCGTGAAGATTTTTTTAGGGACAGATTTGGACCTTTCAATGGAGTGCCCACATCTGGTGGATCGGGTTAAGCCTGGAGTTTCGGCTATACCGGTGACAAGAAAGTCCAACAACGGGGAAATGTTGACGACCTGGATTTGTGCGGGTAAAAGAAATAAGTACAAATAAAATCAAATAATATAAGGACTAATTGCAGAATACCCCGCAACCACGTCCCTTTTCTAAACAAATCCTGGTACCCAGAATTCACTTCACAGCGATATTATATACAAGGGTACCACACTAGTCACCAAATAAGGAGTTGCGGGGTATTCGACAATTGAGCTTAATATAATATTATATAACAATAAAAAAATATTTTTAAACAATTTTAATTTGAAAGAAAATTGGGAGCAACTCCAGAATACCCATCCAGCATGTCCCTTGTAAAGATGATCCTCTTTGTTGTATCCAGCCTTCACATCACAATGATGTCAATTACAAGGGTGCCAGACTAGTCATAAAATGGCGAGTGGACTGGTTTTCAGAAATGCTCGTCCATTATGACTACAGAAAAGGGACGTGGTACGTGAATGGGTATTCTGTTGTTCGAATATAAGATTTTCAAGAAACGGCTGCCAAAAAGTGCCGTACTTTGTATCCTTAGGCTATAGTTTGGGCCTAATTAGTACCGGTAAGTATGTTACTGTTACCCGATTTATTATTTGAACAGTCTGTAGATCAAGCAGAAGTCCGTGGATGTGCTTATCATGTGGAATCATCGCTTGCGGAAGGTACGTTGTTCGGTTGCCTCTAGCATGGCAGGGCGGTCTAGCATGGCAGAAGTTCAAGTTGTGGTCAAAACGGCCTAGTTTCCACAGTGCGGGTTAGAGGTGCCATGGCTGAGTTTATTTCGGATGTATCTGTGTCAGAGTTCGTGTCCCAAGATCAAGTAAAATTATAAGTATATTCAAATATTTGATTTACTTTGTTGTAGGTATGTGAATGGCCATGCTAAAAAACACTATGAAGAGTGTCAACATGGCGTCTGCATCAACTGCGAAAACCTCAGTGTTTACTGGTAAACATACGCAGGGTTACTCTAGATGTTATTACAGACCTTACGCATAGTGGCCATCTTAAAGGGGAAAACCCTTTATTCTGTTGAGAATATGCACGAGACAAATGACGAAAGATAACCTCTAAGATGGCCACTACGCATAAGGTCTATTGTTGTTATTGTTTGTCCAATGCTCCTTTTAGCTTTTGGGATATGTCAGTATAGAAGGAACTATTTTCCTGGGCCTCGGCATATTGGAGTGACCAGTTCTTTTTCTTGGCTGCCTTTGTTCGCTTATCCTCTTTAATGAGACAAGCTAAACTTGAACTCATGGTCTTGAGACTGAGAGGCCGTCACTCTGTCGCTCAAGCCATCTCTCACCCCAGATATAAAAAATTGAACCATAAACTTGCACCCAAATATATTACTGAAATTGTTTATAATATATACGTCCATTCCCTTGGCTCAGTTGAATGGAGTTAATACCCAAGTAAGCATTAAAACACTTACTGGCGTCAACTAATGTAGATTTTTTTTACATAGCTACGAATGTGACGAGTTTGCGGTGAATGACACCAAGGCTGGGACGGTTCAACAAGCCAGACAGATACTACAAGACATTACTAGGTATGTGTGTCAACAGTATTACCCCCCCTGGAGACCTCACTGTTATAAGCTAAATAGTAGATTACCAACAAACTGCTATATAAAAGATGTACTGTTCAGTTTTGGACCGATTTTCACCTTTTAAATTTTGAATTGATAATTTTGCCCTCATTATTACCTTTTAAAATGATATAATGTGACTCCTCCAGAAAAATCCCTCAACGGATAAAGAGTATTTTCTGGAAAAAAATTAAATATTATATTGCTGCCATTTCGGGGGGTTTCCAGCACTCAATTTGACAACAAACGGCTAAAAACGAGCAAAGATGACATCGCTGATAACGAGGGGGAGGAGGAAAGCGAAGAAGGACCGCCTAAGAAAAAGCTAGCTACTACCAATAATGTAAGAGATAAAAGACTGGTCGGTTCGGCATGCAAAATAAATCGCATTTTTATCTCCACCTACCACCTCATCCCCATCCCCACCCCCATCCCCACCCCCATCCCCATC
>JAVCKS010017519.1:3599-14614 GCA_032273685.1 Pteraster tesselatus
CAGAACACCAGCAGTCCGCAGACCACCAGCAACCAGCAGTCCGCAGAACACCAGCAGTCCGCAGAACACCAGCAGTCCGCAGAACACCAGCAGTCCGCAGAACACCAGCAGTCCGCAGACCACCAGCAGTCCGCAGACCACCAGCAGTTCGCAGACCACCAGCAGTCCGCAGACCAAGCCAGTATTGTGCAAAGGTTTACCCGCTTGAGACTCATTTTTACACAACTAGTCACATTTAGTAATTGATACCATTTCTGAAACCTAGCAACTTACCAAAGGTCAGCAGAAACCCGTAGAGCATGTTGAGCACGAATGAATACCAGCCTTTATGCTCTTGATATATGACAGAGTAAACGGAGTAACCAGCTAAGAGCGGGAAAAAGATCCAGGAGAGATACTTGAAGGCAAGCTGTGAAAGATTTGAAAGGCAATAATGGTGATGGGTTTTACTGCAGGGTGGGACAGAGCATTAATAGGCTAAATTAGTGTAGCTAAATTATCAGAAATTATTCTGCCAATATAATTACTGTTACTTTCTCAACTCAATGATGCTATAGGATCTAACATTGGAAATTATGCCCCCCCCCCCCCCCACCTAACAATGCACATTGTTGTCTCCTCAGAATGACAGGTTGCTCAATGAACTAACCAAACACAAACCACCCCTTAAAGACAGTGTACGGTCGACTTAGCTCACAACTTAGCCACTGGGTTGAGTCACCCAAACCACTCACCCAACAAGTCATAACTGTTTACTATTAAAGACGCATTGGAAAGTGTTCCCTTGGGAAGGGTCCCCCATGGGGTACTGCTTCCCAGAAATGTTGCTAGCAAGTACACGATACAAGCTTCTCGAGGTTGCTTACCACATCAAATTTCTTTGTGGAAGATGCAGTGTACGATGATTTATCCTCGAAGCGTATAGGTATAAACCCAAGGTACATGTTGGCAGTGTCAATCTGTAGATGGAACGGCAAAAACTACTGTTATAGTATGGACATCCCGCAAGAGCAGTGGATGTGTTACCAGTCACCACAAAATGAGAGTAAAGTTGCATAGTGCTATTTTTCTATAGGACTATCAAAGGTCACAATTGAAACTCTGTGCTGTGTACCAATGTTTGAATGCCGCAGTGATGAAAAACGAAGGATTTTTTTGGGGAAAAACAACTGTGTCCTTTCGCCCCAGGACTCAATACATGGTAATCCAAACTTTACAAAATTATGATGTGATTGATGCGATCTGGGGAAAACCTTCACAGGGTGGATAAATCAGATAACAAATTACAGTTGAAAATAAACTTTCTCTGGAACTGTTCGACATCAACCATTGAAGTTCTAAAGTTTGCAAAAACAAATCTTGTTTGCAGAAGATATATTGTTTTCTTTGTAGCTGAATATTCCAGAAAATAATATTTGTTGTATACCTTTAAAACATTACTCAAATGATATTTGGGGTTAATATTGATGGTTACAAGATACACTTCACCCAATGTTCTTTTAACAGTTTTGTTTTCAGTTCTCTTAAAATAAATCACATTTTGTGACATCCGACGGGTTTTCACAGATCGTAACACAATTACAAAAAAGGGTACTTTTTCAGCTTGTGATTAACCAAGATTTGTGGGGTTAAGGAAACCTTGTGATTTCCTGTTTACATCAACTGTTAAACTATGGATACTTTACCAGGAACGTTGGTGACTTGACTAAAAACACTCCTCAGGACATCCCTAGCAAAAATAAAACCTGTGGGATTTTAGGCCCATTTTATTTGGGAGAGGTGCAACTTTCCTACCTTGACGTTGACAACCTTTGTAATCTTCCACCCTTCAATGAGCAGACCGATGAAGACACTGATCTTGATGACAAAGTTGGTCTCATTGTCCATAATGTACAGGAGGACAATGAGGGACTGGAAGACACCAAAGAACACGGAGCGCACCGACAGGCCCTCTAGAGACTTGCGGTTGTTCCAGAATTGGATGTCTAATAAAGTAGGAAGCCAAAACATCTTTATAAATGTGCGAGCAGATGGGCCTGTATGAGCAGATTGTCCTGCTCAGAGGGTCCTTTGTGTTACATATGACCTTTCTTTTGCGTAGACGTCTGATAAACACCCACACAAGTATACCTCTATCGAAGTTTGGGTGATAATTGATGCTGAATACTAAAACACATACACACCTGCACATTCTCTGTTCTAGTGAAACTGTTGTAATATATGCTTACCATTCTTGAAGGCCAGAAACTCAAAGACACTATGCACTATGGAGACGACAAACGTCAGCCCAAGTAGGTATGGGTTGGTTTCCAGCATAGCTCTCTGTAAGGAATTAGAACAACAATAAAGGCATTGTGCAAGCCATTTTTTAGCTTGATTCCATCCAACAAATTTGAGCGCGCCGAGGCCAACCAAAAGGGCACCTAGGCCAACCGAAAGGGGCACCAAGATGTTTTGTTGCCATTTTTCTAATCATAAGACTGAAATCACCAAATTCACCTTCAAGCTGTCCTGCTCATCATCATCCCCTTCTCCTTGGCCGCTGTCGCCCATTATCATTGTCCACTGATTACGCATGGACTGGGCCGCAAAGAATTGCAGCTTGAACAGCGAGATGGGAGAGAACGTCAACGACAATGGCACACGTCTGCAGGAGGGAGAAATCAAACAGCAAATATTTATAAAATCCCTGTCCTGTGTGGATTACTGCATAACCCTTTCCTTTTCGAAATTGTTTTTAGGAATAAGGCTAGTGAGAACCAGCTATTCGTGTACGATACAAACAACACTGACTGGCACCCATACCCATTATTTTTGCCGAGTATATTCACCAATGGTATTGAAAGAGATAAACACATCATGGGACCTTGCATTTAATTCTCAGAATCCAAAATGAATTCATCAAGTGGGATTGAACCTGCGTCTCCTGTCATATTGACACCATCTGTCACAATAGCACCAATACTGATATTAAGCAGTGGTATCTGAATGGGAAGGATTGTTGATTCCATTGTTGCAGCTGGTCCTATATAGACCCATTTCACAAATGGAAAGCATGACAATCAAGTAGTCTATGGCTCATATAAACCCGCCATAAATAATTATTAAGATGGGATATATTCTACACTAAATCAAAACAGTTCAAAACAAAATTTGCTTCTCATAATTACTGACAATCTATATCTATATATAAAGAGCAAACCGTGTAAATGTATGAATGCTCTGAACTCAGAAACCATAACATATAGACCCCCAACACCATACATATATTCTGATATTCTAGTTCACTATAAAAAAAACAACAACCAAGAAATAGAGATGTAATCTATACTACTAATATGATGCGCTGCTCCTCTGCGTCGCCATCAAATACGTCGCCATCAGCGCGCGGAGCGCAGTGCGCGCACGCACACGAGCGAACGACCATAACAATGTGCCAAACAATCCGATCAACAAATCATCATTCCGGCATCAACAGGTGATTAGCCTGCAAGCGCAGGCGACGGGTATACTAGTCTTTACAAAGAAGATGTAATCTTTACAAAGAGTTAAGAATACTTGGGCTAAAACCTGACTTACGGCGTAGAATCATTGATTGGTGTATAGTCACTGTTGAGATTCCAATAATCGTTGATATAAACGATAGGGTAGTAATCACCTGATGCGTGGAATTTCACATCTGTTGTAGAAAGAGGGGGGTGGAAGGTTACGGCATGGGAATGGTTTCTTTTTTTACATCAAGGGGACAAAAAAAGGAGAAGGGTGATCATAATAGCAGAGAAGTGAACCATTGGGACCAGATTACTAAACAATGAATAGTTTATGCCAAACTTGTAAAGAACCTTCAGAAATGATTATCATTTACAGCACCCTCAGCTGCCATATAAGGGCGGTCGATTTAGTGAGATCACAAGAGATAACAAGACAATCAGAGATTGCAGAACCTTGCCATGATAGCACCCTCTATCGACAAAAATATTGACAAACGTGTGCTAAGAACACTAAAGTACTATAGCGCCCTCTATTGATTGGCAGATTGACAGAAATATTGACATAAACGAGCTATCAATTTTCCTGACTTTGACCTTTGAACGATCTGGGCCAAACTCGAGGAGGACCGAGCCACGGACACAACCTTCCTTGTGTAAAAATTTGACGGCCGATGGTTTTGGAGATATGCGAGCATACAAACAAACAAACAAACAAACAAACAAACAAACAAACAAACAAACAGACAGACAGACGCACCCAAACGCAATAACCTCACTTCTGGCGAGGTTAATTATGTGGACAATCAACATATATACACACATGCAGACCATGCAATCCAGCATACTAAGTAGAAAGTTCACTGGAAAAGGGTTTTCTTCCAATTTCAGATATTGTAATGTGACATTCTTACAATTTTGATTTCTCATGAGAATTATTTGATTTGTGAACATTGAGAGAGAGTAGGAATGCATCTTTGCACCTGCACGCCTTCATGATGTGACCTTTGACCTACTTCAAACTTACACTCATCTAGAGGTTTGGGCACGCTGCCAGGTCTCCATGGAGTGTGATCGTCTACAAGGTTGATCGTCAGATTGGGGTGCCAGTGAGAAATAATCTGGGTAGGACCATCCTCTTCTGCTCTCTAATAAAAACAAAATATGCAGAACGGAAAGTTGTTCCTTGTAACAGAATTTACCCAAATATACGTTCCATTATTACACTGAACTTAACAATCTTGCTGCAAAAACTGGAAACTGAGTATATCAATCTTCCCAATCTTACCAAAAGTTCATTGAATAAAAACATTGGCTAACCAACTTTCAAATAAACCAAAATAAATCTATATTTACTTGCATGGATCGGATTGGCCACGTACATGTAGAACCCTAGAAATTACTAAAACGTAACAATTGGCAAACTTCAAACGGACACAAACAAACCAGATAATGTTATAACTAGATATATCCAGATAATAGTTTGTATCAAAAACATAATCAGAATTAATTTTAAGGATTTCAATATACCTACCTATGAGGTGAATAAGTATCGAGTACTTTGGAAGTTTTGATCCGGTTATTAAGCATAACTTCACATTTGCGTATGTGTCTGGGGGTCACAAAATCCAGGTCATAGGTACTTATCCAGATAACTACCGAGCATGGAAATGGATGGAATATTACCCATTTTGTAATATGTCATCCTGATATCGCATATCAGGATAAAATCTTTAATTTACTTTCATACTTTAAACAGACCAAGGAAGAGAGTGCTAGGTTTTACCTTGATCTCCGCTAAGCTGGCTTCAGTCTCTCCTGTCAGAAGGTTCATGGTCTTGGTAAAATGACGCTTTTTAAATCGATTCAATCCTACCATAACAAAAAAGAGGGAAGGTTAAGGTGTTGTTATCAAAAGCAAATCAAGTCTACGTCCAACGTAATGATGCTGTGTACCGGTAATTCTATGCTTAGGATTAGCATTTCTGTGAAGGTTAAAATTACGTCTTTAGTTACAAAATGTATGCATGTGCAGAAGCGAATATTCCACGGTTATGTCATGTTAATTCCACGTAAAATAATACTTAGGCTTTTATGAACTGCAATGATTCTTTGTTACAATACGAAAGTACCATACTCTCTAACAAAACCTTGTTATGTTCCGTCTCACATGCAAGTGATACAGAGATTAAAGCTAACTAGGGCTTATGGGACACAAAATCAGACCAAAACACAGCAAATAGTTAATCAAATCCCTGTCCTGTGTGGATTACTGCATAAATGTTTCCTTACTAAATTGTTTTTAGGAATAGGGCTAGTGAGAACCAGCTATTCGTGCACCATACAAACAACACTCACTGGCACCCATACCTATTCTTTTTTTCAAGTATACTCGCCAATGGTATTGAATTTAATTCTCAGAATCCAAAAAAATTCATCAAGTGGGATTGAACTGGCATCTCCTTCAGCGCATTTTTACACCATTTATTACAACAGCATCAATACTGATGAAGCAGTGGTCATCTGAATGAAAAAAGAGCTGGGCTAGGGGCTTACTGGACACACTGGCATGAACGTGGTGCGGACTGATTCTACTTAGTTGGATATCACTTAGTTTTAAAATGCGTTACCTACAGGCAAAGCTGAGGATAATGTCATTAGCTATTATCCAAAATTTGACTTGAACTGAGATAAGTCGGTGCTCAAAGCACATGAAATGCTGTCAAAGTACCGTATATATATATATGAACCAACGAACCAACGAGTAGCAACTATCACAAATCCTACTTGACACAATGGACCACAGTTACTTCGACACGATTATGCGGAAAGTAACATATTGCATGTAAGACTGCCTTTAAATTGTCAGCGTGTCAGAATTTTGTGTTTAAAGCATTGGCAGTAGGGATAATGAAACTGGTGCATTGCCGTTCAGGAATCATTGATTATACACCACACATTGACAGCTCTGGTTACGTTTAGACGTCGTTATCGTGTATCGCTTGGCGTATTTCCCTTTTTGTCTTGGATCTGGTGAGTAGCCCGTCTTGGTGAAGTAGATGTGGAGGTACACCGATCCGTTGTTCATGACTCCCTGCCGACAAGATTGACAACAACAAAGGGTTCGATATTTGTGTTGCCAATAAGCCTTCACCCAAAAAAGCTTCTCTTTGGCGCCACCATGCAGTCGTGTTTGGAATGATTCATGAACTAATCGACAGCAAGATTGGTTATTTTTGTGCCAAACCTCATCTGTATAACTATACATGTTCAAACAAAATCAAATGCTCTTGGGCTATATAAAGGCCATTAACAATTTATACAAAACATTTCAAATTGAGTGATTCCCCAACTATGGATCAGAACACCGTCCGCCCAATGGCCCCAGAAAGCTAGGCATCTTTTTGTGGAGGTTTTTTTGGTATTACCCTGCTCAATCAAATTTGACCTTTGTTGGTAGACACAGCTAGTAGGTTACGGACAGTTACTTTACCCTATCATTACCAATGCCAAGCACATTCAACAGCTATTTTTCGGTATGACTATTCGAAGGGGTAATCCATTTTCAATCTTTACATTATTTCAGATATTAACCTTCTATCCTAAAGTTTTATTATCAGAAAAGGTAGTTCTATGGACATGAACATACATTTTCCTGCACTGCATCATTGGGTGGATTTTCTTTGTGGTGACGGGTCACATATGAAGCAAATACAAAGAACCTCAACGAATACAAACATACAGGACGGCATTTTACAAACCTCTGATAATTCCACGTAATCTGTCTGCGTGTAGGATCCATCGGCATCGGGCCCGCTGACCCAGTCTCCATATTCCAGGTCATTCAGCTCCCAGAATAGATAGCGACTATCGTTAAATTCTGTAAATGTTTCTGCCTCCGAAACGTAGATACGTAGATCCTGTGTAATAAATGCATACAATAACAAACAAACATCAACTTCATCAGTTCCTAAGTCCAAGTCACCGCATTATCCCATCTTCAATACTGACTATCAGTTTCTGTTAACGAAATTTCCAATGATATAATTATTTCATAAAAATATTCAAATATTCAAGTTATATACATATTGAGTGCCTGTGAGAACAGTGGTATACATTTAGGAGTAACTATAGAATACCACACCACCACGTCAATTACAACAAATATACTCTTCATGATGGTGCTACTTATGGTGCTACTTATGGTGCTACTTATGGTGCTACTTATGGTGCTACTTATGCTACAAGGTCTATTCCATTGCTGTGCGTACATTTAGGGGTTTTGAGTCACACAGACAGTAATCTTGTTCTAGTGCAATAAAGTTGATGTCCCTGTTTTTTTTTGTTTCTCATCCAGACACCACACTCATTTGTCACGCTGGTATTCAGTGAATAATGCAATCACGAACTCAGACGAGCTCTATTCCTTTGTGGGAAATGTTCAGCTAAAATTTTATATTTTTCTCCCTAGATTAAGTCGCATTTAACAGAAAATATCCCTAATGCCTTACTGATGACAGAAGCCGTTTGGCCTATTTTATTTGCCCGTAAACTTTGAGGATTGTAATCATAGGTGAGGATTATCTGTAATCCCACGGTACAAGGTTTACCGCAAATAGCTTTTTACCAACAGAGGGCGCCCTCTTGCAAAGCATCATGGGATGCAAAACAGAGCATTACTAATAGTAATACTGTATAGTTGTAGATTTGCATGATCGATCGAGTACAGTATACAGTATTACCGCGCTATGCGTGTTGCTAGCTTGCAAACAACTTTTCAAAACTGTTCCCACTGCTGTGTGATGGCGCAGTTGCTCCGATTATAATCCCACGATCCTTTGCGGTTTGTATTTGCGATAAACCTTATGCCATACACGTACCATAGCCATTCCTTTCATGAACAGGTTACTGCCAATGTTGCCCGTAGTAGTAGTAGTAGTAGCAGAGCCAACACTCTGGTCCTCTTTGGATGAGGAGTCAGTGGGAGTTGTCGACTTACGAAAGAAGCTCATAATCATGTAGAAGACAAAGATGCGGAACGCGATACCCTTAACCGTCTGCCACATACTCTGTGCAGGAGGAGCGGGTTGTTGGGCGCCAGCCTAAATAAAATTTTAATAAAATATTGAAACAAGATTAATCTACATGTACATTGATCTAGGCCTAGTACATAAACTAAGTGAACATATAAATTATGCATGCTTTAATGCAATACGAAAGTGATGAAAGTTTGACTAAATGAGTGGCTTGCCGACTGGCATTGGTTTGACAGTCGCATCCATTTTACTATCGTCGCATTAAGTTATCTTCATTAAACCACATTTACTCACGTAGTAAACATATTATTATGTTACATAAAACACTAAGTTTTAAAAATAACTTTCCTTGGAGAATTTTGATCACGAAACTTTTACAACCCTGAATATAATCCTTTGCCAAAATATACCCCCTTCACATACAATCTCCTAAAACTGCCTTATAAAAGAGCTCATTATTAAAGGGGTTTCCTCTCGGTTTACTACAACAAATGTAAAAATTATCATATACCCCGCAACAACGTCCCTTTTCTAAAAAAATCCTGGTACCCAGTGTTATTAATTACAAGGGTATCACCAAATAAGGAATTGCGGGGTAGGCTATTCGGTACGACAATTGAGCGTTAATTTAAAATAGGTTTTATTTCTTTGGTATGAGCTCACCATGTACAGTACGTTAAAATAGATGACTAAACTTTAGAATATCCATCCACTCAATATTTTATTACTAGTCTGAGGTAAGTTGTTAACATCATTGTGATATTATAAAGGCTGGGTGTTTTAGAAAATGCTACGGTTTATTGAGATTTGCATGGTCATGCAGCAACTATTGAACTAGGCCTAGGGCTAGGCCTACTCCATTTTTAATGGGCTATTTTACACGGTTCCATGGTTGTTATCACAAAAACGGAAACCAGAAATATTATTCATTATTTTCTGTAGAGTTTTACCTGTCCGTTTTGATTTTGGACGACTGCAGAGCTGTTTCCAGACCCATCGCCTCCGCCATCCTCCTGAGATCCAACTACGGCTGTGTTGTCCGCCATGTTGCAATGAACCTCGTGAATACGCAATTAATTAGGAGAGTCGATACTGGTCGAGGAGGGCGCACAGTTGCGCCATGCGCATGTACACCGTGTACATTAATTAAACCCCCCCCCCCCCCCCCCCCCCAGCCTGGCTAACTCCGGCCATAACGTACCCTTTTATAAATAGTGCTGGCAAGTTTTCTTTAATCTTACTTTCATTATATGAAAACTGCAAGAAAGAGGGAGAGGCTCAAAAGGAGAGGAAAAGAGGAAGAGAGAAAGTATATAGGGAAGTTCACGTCAAGCCATGTATAGACAACATTTTGTATTGGGGTCTGACATACTTTACCTCGCTACTTCGTACACTTCACGCCCCTCTTTCAAAAATCCGGTATCCGCCCCTGAAGTGGCACTATACCCTTTCACTATAGTGGGTATAGCGCATAGCATCGGATTTTATAATAATAGACCGTTTATGTAATGTTTAGACGCGGACAAGCTTTGCAGTTTTCAAGAGCAATCTTTGTGAAGAAAGTATGTCTACAGTTTGCAACTTTATGCAAACGGCCTATTTGGAGAATATATTCATTTTAAAGGGGCAGGCATGTTAACTGTCGTAGAATATTAATTGAAATAAATGTAAAAAACTAAATCACACAAAATTAATTTGAACATTACTAAAGTAAGTAAGACTGTTTTTAATGTTTTTAGCGATTACTTAGTCTACGGAACATCCCGTACAAGTGAAACAGATTATCGGATAGTCTATACATCGAATAGATAAAACCTATATAGGCCTACGAACTAACAATTGAAACGTCGTTAGGAATAATACCTTTGAAAAAGGAGTTGTGAAGTCAGAAACAGACACATAATGCTGTCGTTGTTTTACAGAAAGTTAACAAGTTGTACTATGAAAACGGTATAATCGTGGTTACCCCTATCACACATGAAATTGCGATACAAAAATAAACACTAAGTCATTGAATAAAGATTAAAACATTTAATCTGTTTTATGAAGAGCGTGTTGATGTAGAGTTTAGATCTGCACAGGTGAGAACTTGATTAGGCCCGACTGCGTAATAAGGTGGTCGCTTGCGGTGGGTTATGTAACCCACGTAGTCGAAAGCTTTGTCTCTTTTGTGTGGGTTTTTAGTCCGCTGTAATAACAATAAGAGTTAACCAATGATGTTAGAAACCCAACCAGCGACGTGCAGTACATCTCGATATGCCACATTTATTCTTGGCTGTCGTCAGTAACGACGCACTGTATGATTACTCAGCGTCCACCTCCCTTCCCCACCACCAAAAGCTAAATGTGAGGTCCCCATTGTTTTGTGGGCCTTTCCATTTAGTTTATCCAATGTAGACTTATTTAAGCTGATGTACGAAGTTAGTTAACTTGGTCGCCATAAAGAATGGGGCCGGATGGGAATTTTCCCGAGTTTTTCCCAAGAAGGTTT
>JAVCKS010017604.1:0-14594 GCA_032273685.1 Pteraster tesselatus
ATACAAACCTGGGATGTCCGTGACGGATGTTGGAGACGGATCATCTTCGGTTTTCTTCATATAAAATGGATTAAATTGTACCTACATTTCTTAATTTCTGCAAAGAAGTGGTTCTTCAAAGGTTCTTCAGGAACACTGAGGGGTCTAAAGCCGCCCTCAGGTCGACCTGCGATTTACCTACGCTGCGACGGAACCGTCGGCATCAAGCACAAACATTACTCTCTCGGGTCGCGTAAACTTAGAAATATTGCGAATATCGTGGAACAAGCGTCATCGCGACACAACCCTGCTCAGGTCACACACGGTCAATCTATGACGACAGTTGTGTGACGTAACACAAGTGTGATCACGTGACTTGTACATGTTGTTAACATTTTTATGAATGGATCTTCAAGAAATGTTTGTGATTTGTTTGTAATTATTCCTTTTTGAAATATCGTTTGTGTGGACTGTTCAGCAGAGGCCCCTATTATTCTTATAAACTGGACAAAACATGCCACTCGAAAAGTGGGGTCTATATATAGCCTTACTGGCAAAGTTAAAAGAATCGTCGATTCAGTGCTTCTGTTATCTTCAGCGTCAGCCCATTCAGCGGCCACCAATTTTGTTGTTGCTAGGTTGGCCACACGCTGATTGGCTAGTGCGCGCGTAAATCGTGTTTGACAATGATTGGCAATATCTACATGTATGAAACCTTTCTGATTTGGTATTTTGGTGTGTTACACACTTTTTGTCCAGATTTCATCACGAATCATTTACAAGGAGAACCACAGAGTTATTCCAAAAAAGGAATATCCTAGAAATGTTAGAGAATGAACCAACTTGTTGTTTCCTTCGTATCCCATCAAACTATGCAACCGGATTACATACAGTGATTCGGAGGTTATTCAGGTTTGTTGAAAATAACAAAGCTGCAGTTGATTCGAATGTTTGTCTTGGAAACTTGCATACGCGGTAGCCATACACGGTCACGGGCGGTAATCGATGATGGCACAGATAAAAATGAACGACATTTCTCTGCCCTAGTTAATATTGTACTATACTAGCCTACTGAATACACACTTCTGCACGAACATTGAGGGTTGGAGGTAGAACCATTTTGCGCAAAAGGGTTCTTCGTGAGTTCGGTGGGTTCTTGGTAGAACCCTTTTACGTCAAAGCGTTCTTCGTGAGTTCTGTAGGTTCTTGGTAGAACCCACTAAAAAATAACTTACGGGCATTAAAACACAGTTTTGAAACATGCACATAACAAAATAAATGTATGATTATCAATAGACACCAATTCGAATAATAGACTGACTCGAACCAAATTGGACAAGAAAATTGGCCTGGTTCATTGTTCTAGCAGCAAAGATAATGTGACCATCACGTGTACAGACATTAAAGTCACTCAGCCTACTTTGTTTACTGTGACCGCTGCCCATTATTTCTTATACACATTGTACTGAAATGAAAGTGTTCTCTATCTTCTCGACTACATTATCTTTCATTTTCGTCACTTCCACCGTGTTTATCTTTGACGACAGTTTGTTTTTCTGTGTAAGTTGGAGGGGGCTGGGTGAAGGGGATGGAGAAACTGATAGGAATAATTTTTATAGACGGCAAGGAACTGAAATAAAAGTTTCTATATCTTCTCTACTACATTGTCTTTCATTTTCGTATCCACCGTGTTTATCTTTGACGACAGTTGGTTTTTCTGTGTAAGTGGTAGGGGGGCTGGGTGGAGGGGATGGAGAAACTGATAGGAATCATTTTTATAGACGGCAAGGAACTGAAATGAAAGTTTCTATATCTTCTCTACTACATTGTCTTTCATTTTCGTCACTTCCACCGTGCTTATCTTTGACGACAGTTGGTTTTTTCTGTGTAAGCTTTCGTTCCCACGGCGTACGTGGTTCTAGTTGATCCAACATGTCTATAAAACAGGACACGATTGTCAGTCCAGAAGGTAGATGAAACTAGCCGACTACAAGCTAACATCATGATGACTAAACTAAGCAACGTGATCGCCGTGGTGGCGTTTGCTATTACAGTTGTGGGTGAGTTTCTTTAGTTCAAAAATTGTTGGTCTCAGAGAGCAGTTTAATAGTCGAGTTTCTTTACGTTTGAAACTATGGCAGCGCGAACCATAAACACCTATAGCTCGTTACGAGGCAGAACAAATTGGGCAAAATGGTTGTGACTGAATCGAGAGGGCTGTATACAAGTAGTCCCAGAGCCTGGCATTCATTTCTAGAGGTAGAGAACCAAAAAGCCGAGGGAACGGATTAAACCAAGATGTCTATTCAGCATTATAAACTGAAATCTCTAATAAGGAATGATAATATCGTTTGGAGTATAGCTTTACGCCCACGCTTCTCTTTTCGATTTTTAAGCGCATAAAATACACAAAAATGAGTATTTGCGGTTCAACTGAAATCGCTAAATATTGGAACATATTAAAGAAATTGTGAAAGTGTTGTATAGGAACTATCCAACGTTATTAGGAAACTCGGAATTTAAACACCAACAAAATTACACCAAGTTATGTCTCTAGATAATCCAGGTTCTTAATGTTCGGTGGGAGTCAGGTATTGGTTCTTTCCTTGCCTTTACCCATCACGTGGTCAATTCGGTTCCTGACTTTGTGGGTTTTCTGGAGGGTTAACCCGGCTATATTTCTCTCGTGATACGGTACGTGTACACAATAGTGGTGAGTACAGCTAAATTGTATTGTCAGCACACAGACCGCAGTGCCGGAGGTAAATCCTGAAGTTAAAAAATGTAAATAATTATTAATAAGACTTAATTATTACGCGTTATAACACAAGATGGCGCTGTCGTGTGCAAACTAAAGCTACGCGGCCTAACGTATAATGTGGGTAAACAATAGCGAAGGTTACTTCTCCAAGAGCCAACGCACTTCTACAGGCGTTATCCCATCCAATAAGGGGATAAATAGCCTGTACCATCAGTGAACAGCAGACTGGAGTTTAACTCTATGAAATCCATTAGAGCCTCGCGCACGCGCGTATACGTGGGCAGCCGGGTCGCAGAATCACACTGCTGCTATTGAGATTCTACCAATATTTATTGGGAAAGAATTGGGAGGGGAAGGAGGCAAGGGGAAGAGAATGGGAGGAAAGGGGAAAAGTAGGGGAGGGGTTTGGGGAGGGGTTGGAAAGGGGAGGATTTATGGTAGGTCCCTCCTCGCCACCCCCCCCTCCCACTTCTACCTTGCACGAAATGAAAATACGACGCGGCCCACGAACTGAACATAATAATCAATGTAAGATGTACAAACAAACAATTCCAGAAAACTGATGGGTAAATCGATGTGGTATAGGCCCTATAGTACGAAATGTTGCTCTAATAATATATCTGTTGTTTGCGTGGGCATAAATAATAAAAGAAGTAAATTAAAACATCTCTGACGGTAATCGTCTCGTCCGTCTAAACAATATAACTCCATGACTAATCGGTTTTTCTCTATCAACCTTACCAGAGAGCTGTGACGAGGTACCATTAGGCATGTCGAACGGGGAAATACCGGACAGCAGCATCACAGCCAGTGACTACTCAAGCTATTTTTATCCATATCAAGCCAGGCTGAACTCAGGTACCCACAGTGCTTAAAGTTGAAACACCTCCAGGAACAATAATGTAGAAAAAGAGCCACCTAGAGGCATGCATATTTGAGGGAAGGGCAGGGCAAGGCAAAGCAGGGCAAGGCGGGGCGGGGCGGGGCGGGGCGGGTTTGAAAATCTAGAAACGAATGATAAGATTCCTACTTTTCATCCGAAGGCAACTACTGGAGGTCTAATAAACCGGGGGCCTACATCGAAGTCGATCTAGGCATCACCGTGACGGTTACCGGGACCATTATTGTAGGAACTTTGGCCGCCGAATATTCCGTTAACGCCTATCAGATCAAGTGGCTTGACGAAAACGATGTGTGGGTCTACCTAAAGGAAGCAAGCGGCAGTATCGCAACGGTACGGTATAAATAGACTCAAGTGTCTTTATAGGCGTAAACAATGACCGCTGTAGCCGGGCCGTGGGCAGGGCCTGTACAGCGATCACATCCGTCTGTTGGTCCGTTCAAAACGAAATGGGCCTAAGATCACAGCAAATTTTCTCGCTTAATACATGAAAGACGTACAGATTGTTACTATAAGACTTGATACCAAAGTCACTTGATATACCATCGGGTGCTATATGAACATAATTTCCAACAACTCGTATAATTCCCGTAGGAAAACTAGAATATGATTTCCAATAAAGCGGCGTGAGTTCTTTTGGATTTGTCAACCCCTTGAACACTGCCGATATCAATGTATCCTTTGGCGGCGTCACGTGTTCAACCGGCCGAATCTTCGTCCTTTCAGCAGATGCACTGATGCCACCACAAATCGGACGCCTGAAGCCTGGTTACACGGGAATAATGCGAATCAAAAATGCGCCAATTAGTATAGATATTCTATAAAAAACAAAACCTATAGGTTTTCAACTCCTGTGAATACTTGGCCGCGAATTTGTGACGCCATTTTTCGCATCGTTCGCACGAAACCTTTTAAAGACCCTAACATATTTTTGTTGATTTTTACAGCTTGAAGGAGTTGTAAACGGTCCCGCTGAGGATGATGTGTTGGCTACGTTCCCACAGCCAATTCGTACCAGATATATCCGACTCTATCCGACTGCATTCTCTACCAACTTTCTTCTAAGCTTCGAACTCCTCGGCTGCGAAGATAAGTAGACCTGGCAATCATGTATCTGATAGGGGTGCACTTACCCTAACCCTATAACCTAACCCTGACCCAAACCGTACCCTAACCCTGACCTTAACCCTAACCCTGACCTTAACCCAAACCCAAACCCAAACCCAAACCCAAACCCCAACCCAAACCCCAACCCCAACCCCAACGCCAACGCCAACGCCAACGCCAACGCCAACGACAACGACAACGCCAACCCCAACCCCAACCCCAACCTCAACCCCAACGCCAACGCCAACGCCAACGCCAACGCCAACGCCAACGCCAACGACAACGCCAACCCCAACGCCAACGTAAACCATATAACCCTAAACCCAAACCCCAACCCCAACCCCAACCCCAACCCAAACCCCAAACCCCAAACCCCAAACCCCAAACCCCAACCCCAACCCCAACCCCAAACCCCCAACCCTAACCCTAACTCAAACCATTGTTACTATAGTTAGTGGAATACACATGGGGAAATAGAAAAAAAAGGTAAATCTTATAGACCTTATTAATGGATATCGGCTCGGGCCTGTTTTAAGACTTATTATACGTTCGTTTACCGGGTTCTACTGGGCCCCATGGACAAGAGATAGAGAATACGATTATCATAATGTTATGTTTGGTAGTTCCTGTCTCTGGGCCGGGATGAGCCCTGTACAGGGGCAACGGAGGGCGCACTGTGAATCGTGAAAGATTATAGCAGACTCAAATATACAACAATACTGTATCAGGTATATGATTAATTATAGATCCGGCCCTGGAAGGGGAGATCCGTCTGTTTGGTGGGAGCAGCGATTCCGGTCGAGTTGAGATCATGCACGATGGCGCATGGGGCACTGTCTGCGACGACGACTGGGACATAGCCGAGGCAAAGGTCGTATGCAAGCAGTTGGGATTTCGGTACGCGTCGAATGCCAAGCGTCGATCCTTGTACGGGCGGAGCCAGCGCGGCGTGGTTATGAGCACTGTACGGTGTAACGGCGACGAGGCGCAGCTCAAGGACTGTCCGTTCCTCTGCGATGCATTTCAACCTTCTATTTGTAACAATTACAACGAAGCCGGGGTCGTTTGCATCAGTAAGTAGTATACGTTAAGTTTACATTTTATGAATGTTTTGGGGCTGAGAGACCCGGGCTTCCAATTCAGCCTTGGCTCTGCTTACTGTAAGCAGAGAATCGGCGCTTACGGTAGCAGAAATTCCGCGCTTAACATAAGCACATTTCATGGCTAGACAATGATTTTTGCTGCGGTAAGCAAGAACTGGTCGTGGTGCGTAACGCCTGTTTCACGAGCTGCGCTAAGCAGACGATAATAGAAGTTCAATCAAAATGGAGGCTGCCAGAAAAAAAAATGTTCTCCGTTCATTTGTGACAGTCACGGACTAAATTTCCCTTTGTCGACGACGGCGAAGAACCGTACGACCGCTATTTTCACCAAATACGTATTACATCCTATACATGCACTACTAGTAATCGGCATTTTTGCACACACATTCTTCGCTAGCCGTACAGCGCCCCCGTAAAAGCAGAATGACATCGTAAGCAAAGCCATGACATTGGGCCCAGGAAATCGTGGGCTCAGGTCCCACCCGAGACATCTACCTACAATTTGTTTTGTTCTCAACACAAAGTTACTGAGCAGGGACATGGCCAATAATAGTCTTACGTACAGTGCGTAACCGAAGTACACTATACACAACAAAACATCGATGTAAGACAAATTTACCAGGAAATTATACTCATTCGACGCGAACATAACTGTAAGTTACTTTATTTAACTATTTGCCTACCATGAGCCGCTCACAGCAGCTCAAACTTTTCATCTGTCACTCACAGCGGATTGATACTATTGTATAAAAAGGCCTACGGTTGGTCTTGTGATTGGCTAATATTTCTTACAACCAATGAAATAGGTTGTTAGATACCTCGGCTTATTATTCATTCGCAACCGTTAATTGTAAATTCGGTAGTCAACGAGTTGTTCAAAAACAATGACACAGCCTCTGCATAGCCTTGAATATCACGGTAAGTAAAGAATAGGGCGGGAGCATTTCGTAGGGCGAGGGAACGAATCAATGAATCATGTTGTAGTCAGCGGTGTTTTCCTATCACCGTTTCTTCGGCAGATGATACTCGATTGGTGGACGGTGCCGGCTATTTCCAGGGCCGAGTTGAGACCTACCGCGACAACCAGTGGGGCACGATCTGCGACAACGGCTGGGACCTCGAGGACGCCAAGGTCCTGTGTCGTCGGCTTGGCTTCAGCGGCGCTGTGGAGGCTGTGGGCGCCGCTTACTACGGCGGAGGCTCCGGGAAGATTCACTACGACGGCTTGGCCTGTGATGGCTACGAGAGGAGTCTCGACGAGTGTCCCCGACTGGATTGTTGGAAGGAAAGCGACTGCGACCACTCCATGGATGCCGGGGTCACCTGCGAATAAACTACAGTCGAAGGTTAGAACCATGACTTTCTAACAATTAAAGAAGGAAGCCGAAGAATGTCCACTGTCCCAACGCCCCTAAATAACTCACAGCGGCCACGATCAATAAACAATGTTCCGTGATTAGGAACCACAGCTCCATGATTGAGAAACGGTTCCCCGTGATTAAGAGCCACTGCCCCGTGATCAAGAAACGACGCCCAGGCTATGGTTGAGAAACAACTAACGTGATTAGGAAACACCGTTTTATGTTTAAGAAACCACGCCCCATGAATAGGAAACATTTCGCCGTGATTAAGTAACGATTAGGACCCCAGGCCAACACTTTTTTTAATTTTGTGAGCTTGCAAGCCATTTTTGGCAGTTTTAAAGACCACTCCAACGAGAATATAACTAAACTAGATTGTAACTGTAGTCTTCTGTCGATTGTTAACGGTGATTAGGTATCCTGTGTGGCCATGCAACCTTAACATTCTCCAATGCCTATTTTGTATCTTTACAGGTGACCGTACCCCGACGTGTGAGCAAACATACATTAAGTACAGTTGAGTTGGATTATGCTGCTCGTGGCTATTTAGTATGTTTCAATTAAATTTTTATCCTGGTTAAAGGGTATATGAAATACGGTTTTTATTAGTTTAAACAATATTTTATTACTGTATAAGTGATATTTGATATGTTAATGGTATAAATATGTCCAGCAAATAATTAAAAACAAATCGGAAAGTGTTTTGGGGATTTAGCCCCGCCCCTCGAAAAACGTAATTTGCATGACGCGTTTTATGTCAACATAGTAAGTCAGTCTTTACACGTGTGTGCGACAGTATACATAAGTATTTTGCAACTTTATTCCCAAGATTTGGGCCTTGAATGATATTTCTTTGGAAATATGCCGAACAGTTGTGTTGCTGCTGGGTGTTAGCGTTCATTTTGTTCCATTGGACCCCAAATATCGTTGGATTTAGACCGCTAAAATCAGACGGACGAGGGCGAAATGGACAGGCCCGTCCAAACACAGTAGTTTGTGCAGTGATCACTTCGAGCCACATTCCCTCGAAACGAGCGTGCACGAATCATTTCGCATGACGGCAAAAGCTACTTTGAACCGAAGCATGATGCAATACCTACCATATCCTCTTTGAGCAAGAAGTCATCGGAAAAGGAGAAATATCGAGGAGCGTGATTAGATTTAAATACCTGCCAATTAAGGCGGTCTCCCGGTCTGAAAATAACTGTTACTGCCAGAGGGCGTTTTTCGCTGATCGCCCAATGGCAACAGTGTTTATAACAAAGAAAGTGCAGTGCGGCTTGAAACGTTTGTATGTTTGCTTTGGATTGGCAGAAATTGACAAGACAGTTATGAGATTGGCGCCACCGTTCATTACATTGGTAAAGTACAGCACTAATTGCAAATGATGATACATTCTGTTTATTCTTGATGATAACCAAAAGTAAACGAGTTAGCGAGTTCGTCTTATCTTGTTTATCGGGTTTAATTTTTGTTGTGTTTTAATCTCTAAGACTGAAATAAATTGAAAGATTGGCATCAGAATCTATCGTATTTTTGTGGTGTTCATCGTAAACACGGGGTGTTCAGCAAGAACCTTAATTACCGTCGAACACAGACCGGGAGACGAGGCGACGCCAAGGACTTCGGACAAGCAGTTTAGAGCATAGGGCCCTCTGTTGGTATCCTTACCAATCCTGATCGTGCGCGGGGCCGGGGCAGGGCGCGGGGGGGACTCTAGCGCGGGGTTGAATATAGCGCCCTCTGTTGGTATTACTACAATCCCAATCGTTTGCGCGGTGCTTTTGTGCGTTTATTACATATAGCGCCCTCTGTCGGTACAAAACCCCCATCGTGGACGCGCGCGGCGACGATGCATGCACGCGTTATTAACTTGCTGCACCACCGGAAATGCTTGACACTATAAACGCAAATAAATTGGTGGTGAAAATAAGTGTGAATCGTTGGTGGCCCAGTCATACCTGGACTAAGTTTTAGAGTGGAGAGTGGAGACTGGAATTTATACTTCCGACTAGTGGTGGAATACATTTACTACGAAATAATAAAGTTAGGTAAGTTGTTATTATTTTATTGCTGAACTCGTTTGGGTCCTTAACAACTAAACAAGATAGAGTTTGACTTGTCGTAAAATTACTTTTCAAATTTCTATAATATTGTGGGATGGGGGCACAGCACAGTCTGTCTATGATTAAGGGTAATATAGGTCTTGGCTATCATCTTGTATCATAGTTAACATGATCAGGTCAAATTATAAAACTGTCCAAGGGTCTAGACTAAGTAAAATTAACATTACGGGCGCTAGGGCCTATTATGGTATTTCACCAAAGTCAGTAATCAATCAGAGGATTGAAAAATCGTTTAGGCCATTTAAAAAAGAAATCATGTTTAGCATCCCGAAGTGACTAAAGAATATCCCGCCACTGCGTCCCTTTTCTAAAGAATCATTCCTGGTACCCAGAAGTCACTTCATAATGATTCTAATTACAAGGGTACCACACTGACTAGTCACCAAATAAGGAAGTGCGGGGTATTGTATTTAAGCCAGCGTCCCTGCTGACTTCCTTTTTTAAGGCTGCCTGTTTTTGTTTTTGTTTTTTTTTGTATTAAAAAAAAAAAGAAGTAAATTAAGAATACTTGATCTTTTTTCGGAGTCTATACAATTTTGGCTTATTTTCTGTTGCATCTTGCCCATACAAGGGAGGACGCTAAAACATGTTTTTTTTTTTAAATGGTCTTGTACTTTATAGTTGCAATTAAAAATCGGGCAAATGTAGCGATGAAAATATTTCAATTTTATTGATTGATTAATGGTTTTTATCTAAAAACATATCTTGTAATTTTTCAGTCGCTTAAAATAAAAAGCCTTAGCCTGCTGTACTAGGGCCACTCTGTACTAGTCTTTTTCAAGTCTGCATATATGTACACACAATCTTAAGTTCAAGGGATTTTGTTCTCATACATAGGTCTGTAACCGCACACACACTTGACCAAGACAAGTTTTTAACCTCTGTCTTCAGTATGTGCTTCATTAATTATCAAACACTTTGTGTTGAACACTTTCACTAGCCGTTGGCGAGTATACTCGACAGTCCATTTACTTTATCCCAAACTATTGTCTAGTTAATTGACAGTGCACATCTGTGCCAGGTATACATTATTATTGTAAAGTTTAGCTTTTAACGAGATGAAAAGGTACATGGGTGTTTCCATAAATTAGGGTACCAATTTGTTACAGTGTCCCTGTCTTGTTGGGAAATGTACAACCTAATTACTCTTGATTGTTTAGGGTATCTGCAGTCGTGTTTGAATCATAATCAAAAGTCAATACTAAAATTTTAATATTTAAAATCAAACAATATTATTAAGAGTCAAAATAATGAAATAATAATAGATACATTTCCGGCCGTGACAGGGACACCGTCACAAATTGGTACCCTAATTTATGGAAACACCCACATACATGTACAGTACGTGTTAGTCTTGGTGCAATACCGTCTCGTTTTTAGCCGCAAGAGGGCGCTCACCACAAATGTCGCAGTCGTCATCGGCGCGGTCGGCTGGCCCAGTCCAGGAGACGGTCTTGGAAAACCCGTATAATTGGCTCCTCAAATCGAAAGCGAATTCAGTACGCATGCGTTACTCTTAAGTTATACTGCACCTGTATACATTCATGTACAAGTAACGCATGCATACTGAATTATACGAGTTTCGCAAGACCGTCTCCTGGACTGGATAACACTGCAACGATTTGTGACGTACATGTAATTAGTGACGTTAAAGCTTTCATTAGGTGTACATGTACTGTAGGTTTGAACCCTGAGGCATTTTACATTCTAGAGATACTGTACATGTACATGTGTATGTACATACTGATTTGTGCAATATTTATCCATGTAATTGTACAAATTAACGGAAGTGCCTTCAGAGATACAGCCGTTTAAACACAGCAAATGGAAAAAGTAATACGCTAAAAAAACCTACTTTGAATGCCAATAGTATACAAATACACTGTCTTGAGAGGTTCTGGTTTTTGGCAAAAGGTGACTCCAATAGTACTATTTGCTGAGGGGCGTATAGCAAATAGTACTATTGGAGTCACCGATTGCCAATAGTTTTAACCATAACCTCGAAAAGGAAGTGTATATTTGTTTTATATCCTGCATCAAAAATTGATAATCAAGCAAAATAAGTCACCTTTGTGTTTGGTTCAAACTGGTTTTCCAATGAAGTAGTGTTAGTGCAGTTACTGTGGGTCAGCGTAAATTGCACGGCGTGAGTTGCCCGCTGGATTGGAAATCCCGTATGGGCGAACATGTACGCTCGAGGGCTGAATTTTCAACTCCCAAATACATGTAGTACTCTCATATATAGTGCTTTTTCAGAGCAACCTAAAAATAGTTGAAATATTTCTGGTCACGTGAACAGCTCTCGACCAATCAAAAACCAGTAAATTTTTGACGCAGGATATAATAACAGTTATGTCTTTTTTGAAATTATACAAAATAACCCCCACAAAAAATGCCACCCCCTAAAAAATAAACAAATAAATAACGTTGTAAATTTTGTTTCCACCTCTACACAAACAGTCCTTTACATGAAATTCATCTACACGTATGCACAGTAGGCCTACTGTTTATTTCGATTGTTCATGTTTCTTGGTAAATAGTAAATGAAATGAAATTATGTTATTTCATTAATGTGCATTACATGTATACCCGTACTGACATTTCACTTGAACCCCATTGCATGTACAGTACACCACATGATATTGTACAGCACACTTATATAGTACCAAAGTACGTGAATAAGAGTTAAGGAATGTATGGCTATTGTGACCCACTGTGAGGAGGTTAATATGGGTCACTACGTAGATGGGAGGCGGGGTGGGGGTTGGTGGAAAGGACAAAGATCCCCAAATGAGTACAATAAGAATATTGGGAGATCATATATTTTTTGTTTCTGTCCATTATGCATTTTAAATTTGTTGGAACCCGTACAAAGATGCAACGATTCATTTTGAATATAAAACGCCTGCAAAGTCAGTTTAGGGTGGAACCATTTTCAGAATTTTACATTGAATGTATTTTTTTCATCTTCATCTACATGTACTGTACATAATTAAACTTTACAAAAAATATTCAAATCCGATAATCTAAACTGCTTTTTTCTTAAATTGTTGAAGCAGGGTCGGTGAAAAAAAGAAACAAAATCGTATCTATTGTTATTATTTTTGCTAATTAGAATATTTCCTGGTAATTGTTTATAACTATGGATTTATTTTTTTACCTTTCCCTCGATCCTCTCCATAGTAATATAAAAAGAGCCAGTACCTACACATGTACATGATGCGAGTTGAAACCGACAAATTGTTCTACTAATTCACAGGTGCCAACTCGGTGGTGGTAGGTGGCAGGACACCAGTGGACACCACTGATGATTGAAATCGACAGTTCAGTACATTGATTGGTTACCGGTGAACAAACCTTTCGCGTACCAGCCAAACTCAAGAGAATCAAGAACAGTTTTCGGAGGCTTGGGCTTGTCGGCACCGGCACTGTTTGCGAAGTTGCTCGGCTTAGGTGAGTTAAATACTGTTTATAAATGCACACCCCCATTACGTGTACATGTATGGATGTTCATGTACTCGTAATCTGGAACTACATGAGTGAAAGGTTTGTGGAAATTTACAACCAAACTTTACATACATGTATGTGTACATGTTCATGTGTACGTGTGGGTTATTCCACGATGTGGGACATAATTTGTTACAAAAAATGTACGTCGGTAAATATATCACCCAATATACATACATGTACATGTACCCTTTACTCTGAGTGTATATTCCAAGTTTTTCTTTTTCTTGCAAACTTGGAAATCAATCTCTGTACAACTGAAAAAGCAAATCAATGTGAATTAGGATTTATAATAAATGATTTATAAGAGGTTGTACATTTACCGACGAAACAAGGGACACTGTCACAAATCGTGTCCAAACTTGGTGGAATGACCCTGTATGTTTCGATTTTAATTTAGCGAGTTGTAAAACAGTGCAACAGAGTACTTACAGTTGTATGTCTCTTTCTGAAAGTATTTCAATTCTCGGTTAACTTAAACTCACAGGGAACTTGTAAATGTAGATATTATTTTCTCAACTTTGAAATCATTTAAACTACTATTGCATGTCTGTTGGACAAGGGAACAAATTACAGGGACATTTTACCAAATGGTTACCAAATTTTGATGTCAAATTAACCCCTTCCCTGACATTTCTCAAGTGTAAATCCATAGATACACATGTATGTAGTTAGTAATGTTGACTCATCTGTATTATTAGGGGAACATTAAGGAACCACTAGTTTTTTTTAAATGAATTAGGGAGCACCCTCCTTAAAAAATATTACAGAGCCTAAAGTCATACTTCTGTGGAATTTGGTACATGTACAATGTGTAGCTTACTGTATCTACTGTATGTGTGCACACATTCGTATGTACTGTACATTGTGATCAGATCTGAATGACCTTTCTGAAATGTTCAGAAGTAATTACGTCGGCAATGCCAGATATGTACCAGGGGCCGGCCTGGCTGGTTGCGCCCTGCGCTTGCCTGACTAGAGATGAGCCCCAAAAAACCCCCACTGGGAACACCTCGGGAATTTGGCTTGTGTCCTGAGCACCAGTTTGAGAAGTGTTTGGCTCCCTCTGTTGAAAGTCTTCCGGAGGGCAATGGTGCTGGGAGTGCCCCCTCTGTTGACAAGGAGAAAGAATTTGTAATTCTGTAATTGTTTTTTGTGAGTACCGGTATGAACAAACCTACATGTACATGTATTTCCATGATCTGTTTGGTTCAACACGACCAGTTTATCGAATTTTGGCTGGTCCACTGTTTTTTTTACTAGTTCTGTCCGCCAATTTATTTTTATCAATTACATTATAAATACTATTGTTGGCGCGTTTGTTTACTTTGTCTTGGAGTTGACGTCGTTATTCTGGATTCTGTAATCAATATTCCTGGCAGTGTTGTTTTTTTAGACTGGCCAGCCAGACATGTTTCAGTTGGTCTGCTGCTGTTTCCACTGGCATTTTGGTCCAGCGACCAGTGCTAAGGGCAAACCCTGAGTGAAAACCCTACCCTCTGCCAACCCACCCACCCAAACACCCCCACCCACCCAAACACCCCCACGCACCCAAACACCCCCACCCACCCACACACCCCCACCTACCCCAACACCCCCACCCACCCAAACACCCCACCCACCCACACACCCCCACCTACCCACCCAAACACCCCACCCACCCAACCACCCCACCCACCCAAACACCCCACCCACCCAAACACCCCCACCCACCCAAACACCCCACCCACCCAAACACCCCACCCACCC
>JAVCKS010017614.1:0-14593 GCA_032273685.1 Pteraster tesselatus
GTTATGTTAATGTTATGTTACGTTGATGTTATTATGTTATGTTGATGTTGTTATGTTGATGTTATGTTATGCTTATGTTGTTATGTTATGTTGATGTTAAGTAAAATCCTAATTTCTGCTAGCAAAAAAATTGGAAAATTGGAAAAAAGGGGTTCACTACAAGTAAAATCTGCTTTTCTGCTATCAAAAATATGGAAATTTGGGTTGTCCGGTTTTGGTCCCCCATATACATGGCGGACCAAAAGCGGACAAGTTGTGTCTGTACAAGTTGTCCGCTTTTGGTTAAGTAAAACCCAACATTTTGCTAGCAGAAATTTTGATACTTGGTTAGCCCTAAAAGTAAAACCCAAATTGTTGCTAGCAGAAATTTTAAAATTTGGAAAATAGGGTTTGACAAAAAGTAAAATCAAAACTTCTGCTAGCAGAAAATTGGAAATTTGGGTTGTCCGCTTTTGGTCTCCCATATGCCTGGTTTCCATATGATCGCTGGGATCGCCAGGATCGTTGTGATCGCTGTGATCGTCGCGGTCGCCCAAAAAAATGTTCAGCAATCATAACGATCGTGGTTTCCATATGATTGCCGCAATCACTCAAAAAAGCGCTGTGCGCGTTTGCTAAAGTTAGAGGGCGCTCGCATTATCATTTCCAACATGACGCCCGTGAGCAACACGCTAACGTTAGCTCTCGAGGCTTGTTTTCTGGTCACCTCTACTATTTACGAAGACGACGAAAGCGAAAGAAGAAAAGAAGAAACAGTTTATCTTGAAAAACTTGTTCTTGTAGTCTTTACAGAATTTTTATATAAGCATTCATATTTCTGTACTTCTTCCACGAAAGTTGCGGTCATTATCTATGGTTGCGGTACTTTGGGACGCCATCTTGCCAATAATCTGAGTGGGCGCGAGATGCTTTCTGGGATTGATTGGCTCGCAGGATCGTTGGGGTCGCTGAAGAGTGGTTTCCATATAATCGTTCAGATCGCCACGATCGCCGAGATAGAAATTTTTCTATCTCAGCGATCGCTAGGATCGCCAGGATCACTCCGAACGGCGATTGAGAAACCTTTCCTTCAATGGCCGTTGGCGGCAGCAGACATTTTATGATGTCACCTGACGGCTGTATCATCGAGGAGTCATTCCTGTATGCACTAAATTTTCTGGTTATTTGGTGTAGCAGCGTGTAGCAGCGTGTAGCAGCGTGTAATTGAAACAATTTCTCCCATGGAGATACCAGGCAATCGCGTGAATATGTTTCAGAGGTATATGGGAATTCGACTTTCTTCCGGCAGGAACTACTTCTTGCACTATTTTAGACGGGGACGAAATTAAGCAAGGGTAATTATTTCACACAACAGCCTCGAAATTGTCAACACACTCGACAATGTACACGTACATGTACGGAAGCCCGTTGATGCTATGGTGTATATTTGTTTGTGACGACGTTTTAATTTTTTGTGACACGATGCATGCGCATAACGACGACCAATTTTCAACAGAGGGCGGTTTAGATATAAATAATTAATGTCAACTCATCTATACCTACGTACTTGCAAATGGTGGTAAGCCACAATAAAGATGTGTTCAAATTAAGGACGTTATTTTTATCATGTGTTTTCAGGTTTTTAGGATTCAATGTTATGCCAGTTACAGTTCCCAATTAAGGCATGGACGTTTGTAATTATTTTTCTGCCAGTTTGTTTTGAAGATTGTGCATTTGCGTTAAATATTGATGTTTTGTTTTTATTAGTGACTATAATTCTGTAAATACCGCAGTTGATAGGTATCTAAACATTCCCAATAAACCGGGAGACTCCAAACACATTATCACATTATCATAGTTTGAAAAGTTAAATGTTTTCCAAATATAACTTAATTGTATTGTTGTGGCCTTGATGATAGAGGGCGCTATAATTCAGTTCATGTTCAATGTTTTAGTACTTCCGAAGTACAATACACGTACATGCGCTGTACGTGTGTACAATACATGATGTTGGTGTCATATCGACATTTGTATGGGTTGTCCCGTGCAGTCATGGTACAGCAAAGTATACAGCCGTCAGGACACGGCACAAAAACCGAGCATTTAATAATTCATGAGATAGCTTGAGTTTCGCATTGTGCAAAAGGAGGCTATCAACTTCTGAGCTTAATTTCTGGAAAATTTAATTGTTTTAGAGATTTTCTTTCACGTATTTAGTTCAACATAACAATAAACATTTAAAAAAAAGGCAAACTTGTACTTTCCATTGTGATTGATCTTTAAACGTGTTTTAAAAATGCAGAACTTGTTCTTACGCGGTACTCTCTGCACGACATGTAGTTATTTCTGCACGATATGTAGTACGCACAATTAGTAGACACTTTTTACAACTCCAAAAAACGGCACGTATCCGTACGACGTGTACGTGTCGTGATATACGGGCAGGGTTACGCGGGGGTCCAGTCGATTTCAGTTTTGGCATGATCCCGTATCCGAGGCGTTTTGATTTACGTAAAATTCGAGTGGTGGCGCTGTTTTAAAGATGGCAGCGCCCATGCGACGTCGAAAATATTTCACAGTTTCATACGTACCTTCTCCCGTGTACGACGTATCGCGCATCGTTTTAGCACACGAAATTATGACGTCACATGAGATATCCACGTGGATACGTGATATGGGTGCGATTTTCGAGTTTGCCAAAACTCTCTACTTACTAATTCGTACGTACGTACGAACTACTTTTAACCGTACGTACAAATTAGTACATCGTACGTACGGAATATGATTTTTTTATTTCGTGTCCTAATTACGCTTTTGTATGTAGGACTTAATAAATGACAAAAAAAATAAAAGGCCAACGATGTATTTTGAACAAGGATAATGGAAGTTTATTTAATTATTTAAATGATTAAAAATGTTTTCACCAAGCAAATAAAAAAAACCGAAAACGATAGTATCGGTTGTATATTACATCATAATAAATCACGGAGTATCAATCGCTATAAAAAGTAGGATAAAGTAATAATAAGATTAGGTAGGATCATAAAATTAGGTAGTACATTAGGTAGGATCAACAACTGTAAATGGGAGAATCAAATACGTATAAGGTAAAATCGAGTACTACATAGGTTGGAAAAACTGCGATATCAGGTATATATAGCTATAGCATCCGATACAAATGAGGCAGGATCAATTAATATAAAATCAAGTACATTATATAGAACTGTGAATGGAACGATCATTTACAAAGTACATCCGGGTACTACACTGGTAAAGGAGCAGGTTTCCATATAAATTAGGAAGAAAATATTATTTGATTAAAGTTTAGTTACATTCTAATAACAGTATGTCAGGAGTCTATGGTATGATTTTGAGGTCGGTCATGTGGAAAATTAGCTCAATACAGCTCACTACTTGAATTAAAACATTGCGTAAACGAGAAATACGTACAGGTACCTGCTCCTTTAAATAATTTGATCAGTATACATAAGGCTGGATCTACGATATTAAAAGGTAGGATCAAGTAGTGTATAGCTGGAATCCGATACGAAATAAGGCAGGATAAAGTATATACTATAAAATGTAGAATCAAGTGCTATATGACGTGGGATCACGCATAATATTATCGGACTAAAAGGTAAGATCGAGTACTATATAAGGTAGGACATTGGGTAGAGTCAAGTAAACAACTGTTATACATGTATATGCAAAGCTTCAAAATGTTTGCAATAACGGCTTTAAATAAACCTTTAAAGTCCTAAAACTTTGAAACTACCCAAAGAAAAGATACACATAAAGAGTTTCCTTTTCCTGCAAATACTGTAGGTTTTTAAAACAATATAAAACATTAAAGCTATACAGAGTTGGTTATTTGTTAAAAACTTGGAAAGCAACAAACGTATTAATCGTCTAACATAATAAACCGTTTTTATAATGTTATGCAAATTGTATGCATACTTTCTTCACATAGGTTGCTCTGAACAACTCAAAAGCTTGCCCCCCCCCAATTGTCCACATGGATGGGCGTGCTCCCCACCCTTGGCAAAGCCCTGTAATTCACCGCCTGATGGCCTCAATATATTAACAATAAGCAGATTGTAAACAAGCCGCTCTAAGTGGAAGAAAATATAGGGGTTAGCGTGCCGCCGGACCCTCCTAGGGATTTGGGACTAGATCCGCCGCCAACTGCCTCCCCACTTTAAAAATCGCTCCGTTGCCGGTGGGATAAACTTTGGGGCTGTCAAGAGCAACCTTTGTGAAGAAACTTGCATAAAATGTGCATAACATTATGAAAACTTTCTATTGTATAGGTAACGCACATATCGATTGGTTGTGAGGGCATTAGCGTACGCCTAGGGCTTTTGGTGACTAAAAATACAATCTATTTCCCGTCACTTAGTCCCCGAGGGGAAATAGAGGTACGGTACGCTAATGCCCGATTAAGGGCCACTTAATGTGTTTTATAACACATCGCCTAAAATTACCCAGTCAATAATACACTGATGAGCCAGTCTCTGCGATAATCAGTATAATAATCAATATTTAGTAAATAATTAGCATAGTAATGGATACGCGTAACTGTGTATTGACCAATCATCGGGCAGGATTTGCATGTGGTGCATTATAATAATACAGTCCGCACCATCATCCTGACAGTCACATCTCAAGGAAGGACCCTAACCTCCGGCTTCATGACCACCAGTTAGCTTAAAACTTCAGGCTTGTGAATTCAATAACGATCAATATCTACAACACAAATGGTGATTTTCAGATTAGGGTAGGTTTACCCTTTCACGCATTCACATTGGCTTTGGGAGTCAGGTGGCGTAGTGCCCGGGGTTCACTCAAGGGAAAATCATACAGGTGGTTCCGCCCAGGTTTCATCATACACTTTACCGGAAGTAGAAAATGGCATCCTTTAGCGGAATTTTGAAAAACTTACACCCTTTAGCGGACGTCGCCACAAATACTTTCCTTTACAGGAAATTTACAAAATATATAACTAGAAATAACATAACATTATACCCCATCGGCGGACTTCTCCCAAAACTGCCTTTTAAGAACTCCTTTTTAAGAGATTAATCTCAGTTTACTAAAAATGTAAGAATGAGGTAGGTTTTACACACATGTTTGGTTTCTGTGGTATGAGCGCACATATTTATCATGTACATAAAAAATAAGGCCAAAAAACAGACTGTTTCTCGTCAGACAGGATCTCCAAAAGTAATGCGGTTATGCTGGTTTATTATTGTTATTATTGTGATATTACTATTAGAGACGGACACAGACAGGATGAATATATATGTTTGCTTGTAGTTTATTATTTCACCAAAAAATGACATGAGACTTGATAAAATCAAGTCGTAAAAACTGCTGTAAAAACATAAAAACTGCTGTAAAAACAACCGTGTACACAGGTACATGCACAAAACGATACATCACTATAGTTTTAACCCTTTCACACCTCAGGGCCCACACTGCGGGCAATATCGGGTACATTTCCCTGACAGGACACTCACGTACATGTCCAGTAACTAATCAGTTAATGGGAAAGTTTTAGGCCACGTAGTCTTCTACACCAGTCAAAAATAATACTTGAAAATGACCATATTGTGTAAATGCTAAGGCATTCTGCAGGGCCGTGCATAGGAAACGCTGAAGTGTTCTGCAGGACCGAAAGGGTTAAGCAGAATCAGATTCGTACAACCAATGCACACAATACCTAATGTGGTACGGAAACAATTGTAATCGGGCTGCATGCATGACGCAACGGGATTATTCAGTTGCGGGATTGTTGGGGAAAGTGCGGGAATCCCACGATTGCGCGCACTAAAATTCCTACTTATTTTTGCCGAAAAAAGAGTGAACACGCGAATATTTGACTGACGCGCGCTAGCTGACGAGAAACAAGTCATTTTCTGGCCTAATGAACACTATACCCCATTCCTTTACGGCGCACCTCCCCACCTACCCCTCCCCCTACAGGCAGATCTGGATAAACACCTTCGTAGGCCCTAGGCACAGGGGGACTTGTGGGCCCCCAAAACCGGGATCGGAGAATCGGCATGCATGCTTTAGAACACACACGCGTTTCTTCCGGTAACACTTTAAGGCCCTCTGCTAACAGCCCACAAACGATCTTTCAAAAAAGAATAATTTAACATTCTCACCAACATTTCTTGGCCCATTCATAAAAACATTAACATAATGTCACGTGATCACACTTGCGTTACATAACGCATTCATCGTCGTGGATTGACCGTGTGTGACCCGAGCATGGTTGTGTTGCGATAACGTTTGTTCCACGATTTACAGGATTTCTCAGTTTACATGACCTGTGCGTATTTTCATGCCTAATGTCGACGGTTCGGTCGCAGCGTAAGTAAATCGTAGTCGTCTCCTGCGCCGGACTGCTTTAGGTGTTGGCCGGGTTTATATTGCTGATGTAAATGCCGTACTCCACATTGGGAAGTCCGAAAAAATACATTTCGCAGATTTGCATATAACTAAGGTGATGCTGGTGGAAAAATTCTCTTAAAATATTTCTGTCTGAAATGCTGGGTTTGTTTTAAATCAGTAAAACAAATTTGTAGTCTCATTAGTCGAAACGTTTATTTTTGGGGAAAAAATCGGATGCTGCCACCCCACGATCGATGATGTCTTTTTACAATTTTCAATCGACGCGATGCGATGATCACAGCTAGCACCTATTTTGCAGTAATGTCTCGCAACGTTGACGCGTCCTAAAGTACGCGTGGCTTTGTTGTACCCAAGTGTATTACATATACTACATGTAGTACAAGGTTGTTTTGCAATGCAAACACGTGTGTACGTACAGTACATGCTATGCCCTACCTTTATCTACTGTATAGCCTTAGTATTGTTTTCTTGCAGCGCTGGATGAAGGAATCTAGGCACGGGAAGTTATCCCTGTGTCTAATGCAGACCTTGCTCAATCGTTTACAACGTAGCCAGAATGCGGCTAGCTCTGACTTTTTCTGATATGCAATGCATGGAGCAAAAAACTAGTTAGTTTATTGCTGACTAGCGGGGGTAACCCGGCGCCGCCCGGGTTATAAAACATATCCGTGTCCCTTTTTTGTTTTCCTTTTTCCTTTTTTTATTTTTTTTATTCAGAACCAACCTGAGGTCATGGTGATTCAGAATATATATGGTGTTGTGGGTCTATATATTATGGTTTCTGAGCTCAGAGCATTCGTACATTTACACGGTTTGCCCTTTATGTATATAGAAGATAGAAGATAGATTAAGTAAGTAAGTACTACTACTAGGGCTACCAGTATATAGTTAGTATAACAATGTATAATTTATCGGTATTCATGTATTGTTACTAGTAATACTACGTTGGGTATGTGACAAAAATCAACTTATTTGTTAACGATTTAACTAAGTTACACCACTGCAAAAGTATTGAAACAAGAACTAGGCACACCTAGCAACGAATCTTGTACTGGAACTCTAGCCACAGCGTAATTTATAATTAAGTATAATAATAAACCAAACAAAGAGTAAAAACCCGTTTTGGATTTAATTTGTTTGTAGGTAATCACGTTTAAAAAACCAAAACACTAATAAAGACGGTCAAACATCTAACAATAATAGTGTGTGCGATAGTTTATGCGCTATTGGTGTTCCATACATTTTAGCTTTGGGCAGCCGGTTTTGTTCACGGCCGCTTCGGGCTTTGACCATGCAATGATATGTACCAATACACAATACAGGTACTTGTAATAATAAACTGTAAACTGTAATAAACCAATTATAAATACACATTTGTACCAAAAGCAATTCTTTGAAGGGAAAACTTAAACAAGACGAAATTATAGTTACTGACTAATAAGGCCTATATCAAAAGAATAAATGAACAGTTTACACAATTTCCTTCCTCCATGATCTAATTAATAACATGATAAAAACCCAGTACTAAAAGGGATTTCCTGGGAGAAACCAATCAACACAAAATGTCCATGTTGCTGTCATCCTGTTAGTACTGTTGTCTGCCTGTCTGTCTGCGAGTGTTTGTCTTACTGTCTGTCTGTACATTTAAAGTATTGCTAATAATATTTAAAAAAATTGCCGTAATTTTGATTAGTTAGGACTAGTTAACAAAAAGAGCTTATCAATGCGTCTACGGATTACATACTAACTTTCGAAAAGCTCCTCAAAACTTCACCACGTTTGAGCCACTGCAAGCTGAAATAATCAACAATGCCACTGCAATTCACTTGGTAATCTCATATCGTCCTCCTCAAATTTCTCGTTTTATACATTTCTCGAGGAATTTGCCTTCCTAGTTAAGAGCTATTTATTTGAACCTTCATCACTGACGATAACTGGCGACTTTAATATTCATGTTGTTGATTCATCTTCTTCAGACGCCATACAGAATTTAAATCTCTTAGACGCCCATGGTCTTCATCAGCACATAACTACACCCTCATCAACGCGGACATATTTTCGATCTTTTTATCCCACGCTCATATAATGACTCTATGTTCTCCAGCCTTAGTGTTAGTGGCATATCTGATCATTCTGCAATCAAATGCAATCTGCTCATTAATTTCAAATTCTACGCAAGACTATCGACACGAAACCTTCGTTCCATAGACCGGAATCTGTTATCTCGCGATATTCAAGATCACAATCTTGCTGACAGTTGCTGAAATGATGATGTAGCTGTAGCAATTGAAAGTTATAAATCTACTCTGTGTATTGGACAGTCGTGCTCCTGTTAAGACAAGATCAGTGAGAATTCGACCAAATGCGCAGGTGCATCAGGCAAAGCGAAAGCGACGGAAGCTTGAGAACAAGTGGCGTGAAACATCACTTGAAATTGACCGACAGCTATATTGTGAACAATTTCATCATGTCATATCGTTGATCCGCAAGGCTATAACGAGCCTACTATTCAGGAATAGTCACAAATTGCTCGGGTGATCAAAAACAAATAATTATTTCGTGTCGCAAATCATCTTCCTCATAGAAGCAAAGCATTCCCTCTATCTAAACATGAATCCAATAAGCCACTGACAAATCGTTTCAGCCACTTCTTTGTCCCAAAGATAGCATCAATTCGTGATGCATTGTCCCCCGCTGTCCTGTGTTCTCGTATCCAGTCAGTATCCAGTGGCAATATCCGCATTACCAAATTTTCATTCTACTATCCCGGAAGAAGTACGCACTGTGATATCAATGCCACCATTAAAATTTAATTCCAACCTGACTCTTGAAACAATGTTCTGAATCCGTTATTCCTGCTATTACTCAGATCCTAAATCACAGCTTACAATCCGGTGTCGTCCCTCCTGCCCTGAAAGCTTCCCACATCCGTCCTCTATTAAAGAAATCAACGCTAGATCTAAATTAAATTTAAAACTACCGCAGTGTCTCAAACCTGCCGTACACAGCTAAATTACTTGAGCGCGTTGGTTTCTCCACATGCTATTCTCTTTGATAATCGGCCTACCGCCCAAACCACAGTGAAGAAACATTACTTGCTCACCTATCCAATCATATTCTACGGCAAATGGATGTTGGACATGAAAGCCCGTTAGTGCCATTTTAAGCATACATGTATATTTCGATTCACACAAAAGTACAAGTGTAAGGAGTTGTTAAGTGTATATTTGCCATTTTTTATCTCGTAATACGAGAACATCTTTCGTAATTACGACTTATTATATCGTAATTACGACATTATTTATCTCGTAATAACGACATATTTATCTCGTAGTTACGACATAATTATTATCTCGAACACTGTTGTTTAGTCTGGGGCAATAGCTGTGTATCAATGGGAAGACGGCACTTGCGGGCAAACAAATTCAGAAATAGGCTTAGTTGCGTAAATTCGGTGGCGGGTGTGCTATAATAAGCGAAAATAATACTAGGTAGTAATTGCACCCAATCAGAGTGGTCTGGTTTACAGTATGCACATAGCGTTTGCCAAATGAAACGGTTACTTTGAGGGTGATAGCTACTGATTGTAATTTTGGTGATTTGGAAGATATTGCATAATTCCGTTATTAGCGCAGACATTAAACGTGTCCTTCTGTCGGATAGCGACATAATTATTATCTCATTGTACCTGTATAACACGTTTGCAACTTCTATTGCACTTTGGGTTTTGAGCGGGAATGTTTCACACCACTGAATTGACAATCAAAAGGCCCGAGGATGCCGATGTGTAATCTTGGAAACACATCCCCACTGGGACTTTAACGCGTTGACAGTTCGTACGTGACTTTACATAACTTTCAATTTCGGAGAACATGTTTAAAAATATTGTTGTCGGATGCTATTTGAAGTTTGGTGGCCACCCAAAAGCGAGTCGTGATAGGAAAGCAATAATGTTAAACATTGCGGAACAACTAACTGTCGTATTTGTTGGTAAATGTTATGGCCCTCACCCCCGTGGGTAGTATAGTAGTGGTACCAAATACCCTATTGCAATATGAAATCTTGGGTTTCGGCTACAATTTGCCCAGAAACGTTATCATCGGCCGGTAGGGTGCCATTTTCTAGTTATGACATATTATACGGAGATAATGAGACAGACATCGATTCGTTGCCTGTGTTGGATATCCACCTTAGCGTCAGTAGAAAGGTCCTCTAGTTCGTTAACGGAATAAATTAGCGTAATGTCGGTGGCATATATCAATTCGCATTCCATTGTTTCGGACATGGAGGAAGAACAAGATGTAGTAGCGTCATCGGGTGAGACAGAGGCAGATTGGATGTTACCCGGTTCTGTCATAACAGCCGGTTCAGTGGGACCCTATGGCTTGTCGTCATATATCCTACGCGAAAGGGTATCAGCATTACAATGTAATTTACTGGACTTACATGTATGTATCGGTATTACATCAAAGTCATAACCCTGTAGAACAAGATCAAGCTCCTGCTGTGTCCTGGAATGTTTTCGACCATTACAAAGAAACATGACCAGCGTTTACGCGAAACCGCTTGTTTGATTTCCCTTTTAGGTTTTTACATGTCAAAACTTAATCAGAATTTCTTGCAAAAAACCCTAATATTTTTCCAAATATCTCTCGCATTTACATGCATACTGTAGCTATGTATTCTATTGCGTTTTTACGAATTTGGCAGGAACAAATTGCAACAGAAACTTTCTTTGTATTTTTACAATCCTTGTGGTGTCCACAATTCCCCCAATTGTATGGCTATGAATCGATTTGTGGTCCACAAAAAGACTGTTTGTAGAGCGCTTTCGGTATTTTAATGTTCAATGACCTTGCGTTTTGTACTCATTTCAGCAAGACCTGCCAAAGAATGACATGTGTATTACAATGTATGAAACAAATTAAATAAAGGAATTATGTCCCCATCCGATAATCGGAGGATACTGTGGTTTTATATGGATTGTGATGCCGCCCACCACCGCATCATTGTTTGCATAAACAGGAGAACGCAAAACAGTAGCCAGGAATTTCCTTTAAATTGGCTATGTAGATGCTCCTTATCTCATGTATCTCAAGACCTTGTATAAAGCAACTAGAAATATTTTGCTGTTGGCCATTCTGACGATGGATGATTCTGATGGTGAGCATTCTTCAACTTTTCCATGTAGAGATGAGCTTTCCATGTAGAGATGGCATTTTAGAGTCCATATAATTGTGTACCCCATGCCGTCCAGCACATTACGTCGGGTAAGTACTACTATTAATTAATTTGGACATAGTTTTACAGACACATAGTCCTACTCCTATAAACAATCAGATAATTGTCCATTACCATAATATGTAACTTATTGTCTTACACACAGAAAAAGCCGTCTCCCGAGCTATGCGAGTTCTTCTGCTCACGGATGCAGCCCTCGGTGGCAATCTGATCTCCAAGGCGAACTCCCCAGAAGAAGTATGTGGTGATGCAGCTTTAACAAGACTTGTCACGCTTCTTGAGACACGGACGCAGGCCCTCTCAATAGGTCGCACTGCCAACCTCTGGCTTCACAGTATCTTGATGTGGTATGCATCCTGCAGATGTTACTGAAGGCTGAACGCTTGGGCGAGTGGGATCTCCACATGAAGGCTGTTAGCGCCATGCTTCCATATTGTTGTCGCTGGTTATAACCCGTATGCACAATTTGCACGAATATACATCCATTCGAAGACACAGTTACAAGAGGACAAACCTGGTGTTCATCAACGGTTTCAGGAGGGATTTCATGTTGGTAGGAGAAGCAATCGTTCGTGGGCAGGGTTGTCGACGGACTGAATTATCGAGCAGGTGTTGATGAGGAGTCTCAAGACCAGTGGTGGACTGAAAAGAGGTCACGGCATGGCGGAACAACAACGATCTATCTGGTTGCTGTCCATGACAGCATGCACTGAAGTCAACCGAGCAGTGGCGTAACTATACGCAATTTGATGAAATTAATTAAGTTTCTTATTTTATTTAATAAAGTTGTTTTGTCATAAAGAGACAAGCTGAGTATCTGCAAGCAACAAAGGGCTTGGGAGGGAAAGGGCTTGGGAGGGGAAGGGCTTGGGAAAGGGAAGGGCTTGAGAAAGGGAAGGGCTTGGGAAAGGGAAGGGCCTGGGAAAGGGAAGGGCTTGGGAAAGGGAAGGGCTTGGGAGGGGAAGGTCTTGGGAAAGGGAACGGCTTGGAAAAGGGAGGGCTTGAGAAAGGGAGGGCTTGGGAAAGGGAAGGGCTTGGGAAACGGAAGGGCTTGGGAAACGGAAGGGCTTGGGAAAGGCAAGGGCTTGGGAGGGGAAGGGCTTGGGAAAGGCAAGGGCTTGGGAGGGGAAGGGCTTGGGAAAGGGAACGGCTTGGGAAAGGGAAGGGCTTGGGAAAGGGAAGGGCTTGGGAAAGGGAAGGGCTTGGGAGGGAGAGGGCTTGGGAGGGAGGCTGGGAGAGGGCTTGGGAGGGAGGCTGGGAGAGGGCTTGGGAGGGAGGCTGGGAGGGGGGCTGGGAGGGAAATGGGTAGTGGTCAGGTATAGCGGAAGGGGTTGGGTATAGGAAGACGGGGTCAGGCATAGGAAAAGGGTTCGGGATTGTGGAGTGGGAGGGGTTGCGAAGGATAGCGGAGAATGCATAATAGGCACTTCCTCTCCTCACAAACCCCTCCCCTGCTCAACCCATCCAAACTCTTCGCCCCCAATAAATATTGGAAGAATCTAGAGTTTGTTATGAAATTGAGGGAAAATATTAGCGGCCTGCAAAAAAGGTAACTTGACTGGTATAACCCTATGTATATTATTGTTTTCAACTGTGTGGAATACAGAAAAGGGGGTAGGAGCTTAAGCCCAGGCCTTAATAATAATTATAACAAAATCCGGGATACGCTTGAGTCAACAAATTAAAGGTTGTGTGTGCCCCTGTATATTTTGGGGAAATTATGTAAATGATGCCCCCCTCTCCCCCTGACAACAATCCTAGATAAAGACACTGGTAGTGGTCAATTTTGTTGAGTTTACCAAGTGTTAAAGAGGACCCCATGACTCATATTCATTGTTTGATTATGTCTTGATTTTGTCCACTACATCTTGTTCATCTTGTGGAAATCCGGATTTTTCTTAACTGTATGACATTTATGATAACGGTCATGTAGTATAATAATATCTGCTAGAAAAATCTGGTGACAAGGTAATTTCCATGCTCGGCCCAAAGTATGAATTAGGCGGGACTAGGCTCCACTTTCCCACCAGCCCCAAAGTTTGCATTTGATCACATTAAAACGCTTGTGTATTTGATTCAATTTATTTATTTACTAATTTAAGGCTTTTTTATTTAATTGTATTTTGAATTTTTGGGCAACAAAAGAAGCATTTTCCTTCCAGTTTGATCATTACATACGTGTACGCAATATGTACATGTACGTACGTACACATGGGCCGCGTCGTCGTGAACGGTCCGTGCAACTTTACAAACGACGTTTCCCCCGATTATCTCGGTAAATCCTAAAACGTAGATTTAATCTTTTAACGCACAGTGGCGCTATTTCAAAATTTGTCAGCGTAATTTTGCGCGTCGGCAAATTTCAAATTAGAGGAAAAACGTCATCGGTTCCCCACTGTTTTCTCGTGACCCAGATGACAGATTTTAGCTAAAATACTCACAGGTATGTTATTTTATGTATATCTTGATACATAAAGTACGGACACTTGTTTTTACCTTTAGCAATGTGTAGTACAGGGTTAAACAAGACGCCTGTATTAAGTGTTTACGTGTTTACGTGCGTGCGTGTTTACGTGCGTGCGTGCGTGCGGGCGTGCGTGCGTGCGTGCGTGGCTCAATCACGCCCGAACGGAAAGACCCGGGGATTGATACCCACATGACCTCTGATGCGGACATGGGCTATGTGAGGTGGATCTCGGAGGTCACGGCATAAGGCTACATATGCTAAACATGCTACACTTTTTTATTGACAACCCATGATGCTATACTCTGAAATTGTTATCATTGATAACTCATTCCTATGCTATACTTTAAAATGGGGTTGGGTGGGGTGGGGTGGGGAGGGGAGGGATGGGAAGGGGAGGGATGGGAAGGAGAGGGATGGGAAGGAGAGGAATGGGAAGGAGAGGACTGGGAAGGAGAGGAATGGGAGGGAGAGGACTGGGAAGGAGAG
>JAVCKS010017666.1:1203-14248 GCA_032273685.1 Pteraster tesselatus
AAAACTCACGCACTGAACTACTGACGACCACAGGGTGTAGAGACTGGTACACATTTCTTCTAAACTATGGACCTACTTCAAGTTCAATTGAAGGCTTCCTAAACGTATGCTGTCAACTTCACTTGTTGCTGTGCTAAATAGTGAGTAATACTAAGGTATACCTCCAGTAGTACTACTGTACTGGATTACTCCACATCGAGATTATGGTTCACTGTATACAACTCTATGGATTTAGCCTATTATTGCTCCACGGTTGAGCATCCTCCGTGACCCAGTCAGTCATTCATTCTCGACGAGGGTCCGGCGAAAATATGGTTTCAAAAACATCTGAAGCATACTGCAAGATAATTTAGATAATTTTAATATTGCTGTATAGAGGGCGCGCCTAATTTTAATCTAGAGAAACGTATGTACACGATTTTGTCATTCTGGCGCGCCGTACGCTTTTCGTATAGCTTTACACGTTTTTTAATATCATAAGAGAAAACACACACACACGAAAACCCTATAGGCTACAAGAAGTATAAGACGTGACTGTTATGGTTTTGTACATATCGCAAATAATGTGATAATTAGAACAAGGAATGGTTTAAAGTATGCAAGAAAGGTGCGTTTATAATACTCGTGGTTCTCAGTAGGTGCAGTCCTCAACATAACCATGTTCTCAGTACCTCCATGCGAAGCGTATGACCCCGATCTAATTATATTGTGTGCATTGGTTGTACGAAATCTGATTTTTCTTAAAACCATGATCCCTAACATAACTTTTCTGGTTCTTTTGTGTCACTATCAAAGTCTGTGAATAATTGTGTAATTTTTAATGTTATCTGTTCTGTCTTTCTTTTAGTTTCCCTAGATACTCGTAAATCAATTTTTTTAAATACTGTACTATTATTTTTGGATGCATTATGCGACAAGTTGTTTTTTCGAGAGATGGCGCTGTGCCGTTAAAGTGTGTTGAATTTTACTCAATCGGAACAGCGCCCTCCTATTCTGTCCGCCCCACTTCGAAAGGGGGTTATCGTCCTGTCAGCCGATGCAACAATATTTCTGCATTGTGCATACGTTTTGCGAGATCCCCGTAGTACCCTCCCGGGCCCCCAACCATACCCTGCATTGGATCGATCAAAGCCTCTTTGTGTTGTGCACTAGCAGTTGCTGAGGCTGCATAATGTTGTCGCTGAACGGCAGTGTGACTCAGTACCCGTAGTGTTTCCGCCGGTTCAATCTCCTCGCGAATTTCAAGTGATTCTCAAGACGAGTGTAGTAGCCTGGGTTTTACAGACTAGCTCTTACGTTCAGAATGAAGATTTGGACAAACGTGCTACTTGTTACACTCGTTCTTGCGTCGACATCGTTTGCGAGACCACCAGAGGAGCAGTCTGTGGGAGCGCCATGGCCGATGCCACAGGTTATCACTACGACGGATACGACATTTGCCTTAGCGGGACCCGATGACTTCAGGTGAGGTTTTAGCGATGGAAATTTGGTTGGGGAATGACCTCTGTTGTGATATAATTATCATGCACAAACTGGGGACCGATTATTAATATTAGGCGTTGGGCCTGAGCCCAATACCTAGTTATGTTTTTTTCTTTATGGATTTTGTTTGATTTAGGCCTACTTATTTATCAGTAAACTAGCGGGGGTAACGCGGCGCCGCCCGGGTTATACAAAACATCCGCGTCCCTTTTTGTTATTTTTTTTATTGTTATTTAAAAAAAACATTAATTCAGAACCACCCTGAGGTCATGGTGATTCAGAATATATGGTGTTGGGGGTCTATATGTTATGGTTTCTGAGTTAGAGCATTCATACATTTACACGGTTTGCCCTTTAGGCCAGATAAAAAAAAATTGTTGAGCGTCCCCGCCCGACCCTACAAAACACGCCCGACGTGAACTATCTTTTTACATTCAAATTTTGGCGCTGTTAAGCAGCGCATGTGCATTGCGACGTTTTTCGCTGGCTTTTGAGAGTTTTGGCATTGATATAGAAGGATGCCTAGTATTGTGAAAAAATACAAACATTTTGAGAAGAAAGTAATCTTTATTTTATAGTTTTACACGTCAACAAAACTCAATGGCAAGTAGAAAAAAAAGAAAAAAAACCTTCCTCCATTTTTTTTATCTGGCCTTATGTATATCTCACAAGTAAAATTCAGTGGTTCTTTCACTTGCCTTTTACCTCTGGGGTCCGGGGTTCGATTCCGGGTGTGGACCAGGGTTCGATTCCCGGACTGCTATATACGTGAAATGGGTTTGAGGTCCCAGCCTGACGTCGTGGGTTTTCCCCGTTGCACTCCTGGGGTTTTCCCACATCGCTAAAACCGTACTTTCTTCCCTTCCCCTTCTTCTCCCTCCCTTCAGCCCATGACACAGACCGTTGTGGTGGGGCCTAAAAACTATGCGTATTTCGTATGCTTCAATTGGAAGCATACGAAAGAAGCTAATAATAACTAGAGAAAATTATCAATTTTTTTTTCAAAGGAAAACAGGCCTGACATGTAATAATACAAATAAGCCAGTTGAAACACATGTAGGCCAATACATGAAGTTCAATGTCGAACTCTAACATTTTCATGAGAGACCAATATGCGATCTCTTTATAGGAAGAATCACAGTTTAATTAAAGCCAGGAACATTGTTTGTTTGCCCTTAAAGAGGAAAATACATGCAGTCTCGGTAGGTAGGTAGCCCTTTCATGAACGAAGCTGTAGAGCATTGACCAACTTTTAAACTTCATGAACACAAAAAACATTTGTGGACGTATTATTGTATATAAAGGATGTTTTGACAAATAAATAAAACACAACAACGAACAAGAAATTCATTGACTTCTTTTTATATTTTAACACTCAAACATCATTTCTAGCACACATCACCATTTCTCAATGTTTGCGATCCGGTAAGATGAATATTTTGATCGATTTTACTTATAATCGACATAATTTGGCCTTTAAAATACAAACAAATTATGTTAACACTGTTTCTGCACATTTGGAAAACAAAATGAGTAAAAAAATAAAAAATTTGGAAAGCTTTAAACAAAAAAATAGCGACCCAGATTTTCAAGTTTTTGGGTCGGTCGCGGTGGGCAAACAAACAATGTTGTGGAAAATTTTAGAAATTTGTGGACATTTGTGGCACTAACTTTCACGCAAAAAAACAAAGCTGGATTTGATTACGATGTTTACTGGTATGAAATCGGCTATGAAGTCTAAGCATAATTGAAATTATTTCAGCCTTTTCCAGGACACCGCTGTTACATGCCCCGTGCTGGATCAAGCGTTATTCCGCTACGGCCGTATCATATTCTATGGCCGGCCTGATGCCTTTCCTCTCGGCAGCGCCGAGGCTGCAAGTCTTCACCAAGAAGAAACACGAAACGGCCATCAAGAGTTAACACTGAACCGCCTTGCTGTTAATATAACCGACTGTAGTGAGGAATATCCTTCAATATCCTCTTCAGAAGAATGTAAATCTTATGATTTTCTTCTCCATAGTTTACTGGTGATATATTATACACTGAACTTAGAAAGTAGGCCTAATGGTTAAACTTATATCTTAAGAGATCCCAAATACAATGTATACAATTTCCCAAAATGGTCGACAAGATCGTCATTTCAATTGGTGAGTCCCGATGCGAACCAACAGTTACGCAGCAAGTAATGGATGTCCATAAGAGAACGTCAGGTGAAGGGTCAAGTTACAAACAAAAATCTAAAAAGTGGTTTTTAACAACTGATTTTTAAATTACGACCACAAAGCACAGCAAGTCCGAATTTCCTGCCACCAGATACTGTGGGTGACGTCATCGATGGCGCATCTTGTGGCTAACTTGTAGACTGATTTGTTCAGAATGAATATGCGCCGCCAATCTGGTCATTGAGAAACCCCGATAATATTTCCAGATTTTGCGGCGCTTTCTCCGCATTCGTAATTTGTATAATGTCAATCATACACACATAGTTTGTGACATAATAATATAAACCTAAAACTATAGATTCCCACCTTTTTGTTCTTACTGCAGATACCCTGACTGTGACCTCCCCAAATAGCACATTGGTTGCTCACTCCGTGTGGGGTGCTTTAAGAGGTACATGTATTTTCATTCCGTCACTGTCTCTTTCTCTCTCTCCTTATAACCGACATTTCTATCATTGTGAATCGGCGTAAGAAATGCTTTATAGCAAGACTTTGAAATTTTACATCATAGAAAGTAGCGCCTCCTGGTATGGAGCTTGTCGCGCGGCAGATTAATTATTTTAAAAACATTTATTTTTATTGGTTTTAATTTCTTTTAATTCGAAATTTATACTGCTTGCGTAATTTGCGAGATATGTTTCAAAATCTAAGGAAATAATATTCATTTTCCCCACAGGATTGGAGACATTTAGCCAGATTGTATATAAATCTTCGTCTAGTCAGGTAAGCAGTAACACTTGGTCAAAGTGCTGTATAAGTAATTTCTCTTAGGCAACAGTTGCGTAGCCAGGGTCCTGTCTGGGGGGTGAGGGGTTTAATATAATGGGAGGGGCGGGGGTGGAGTGGGTTGTAAGTTTGCAAAGCTGAAATACGATTTCCCGCCTGCATTCTGAGCAAACTTGATGCCTGTTCAGCCTTGTTATCTAATTGGGGGAACCTGAAATTTTTGCAATAGTTGGGTGAGAGTTTATGCTGTTTCTAGTGGGGGCGACTGGGAGCGTGACTCCCACATGGGGGCGTACGGCCCCACCCCCACGTTCCCCTGATGGCTACACCACTGGAAACTAGTTTGGCTTCGTAGAGCAATTTCAAATAGTCACTACTGCTTTACGTCACATAGGCTATAGCCTAAACGTTTCTCTTTTGCTGAAAACCGTAGTAGCCCTAAAAACATAAATTAAAATGGTGCCCAATTCATAACATTCGCAAGAAGGGGATTGTGAAAGCCTATTGTTCTACAAGAACCGAGCAGAAATTAAATCAATTGAACAACGTTTGTTTAATAGTGCCAATAAAATATCTAGTTCATTTCAAAAATGCTTCGCTTCGACTCCCCTGGCCAATGTAAAACAAATCTGAAGAATCTAATCATAATTATGTGTAATAATATATCATGAAACTGTCAATAAATTTGTCAATATTATAGTAGTTGATTTGCAACTCATTTCTTTTCAGAAAACCGCTCTAAAGTCTCTGAACATAATTATTATAGGCATAACAATACAATTAGTATTGTTACATTATTTTAGTAGACATACATTGGTAAGGTGTAAATTGTTTTATATTATATTTGCCACCATTTTTCTTGATTCTTGCGCAGTTTGGTAAAGAGGTTTTGTCTTTAGGTAAAAGTTTCCTTATTATTTAGTTGAAAGTGAACCAGACAATCATCACGGACTATCCACGCTTTCGTCACCGTGGATTCCTGATAGACACATCGAGACATTTCTTACCTATGGAACTAATCAAGAAGTTTCTGGTAAGTCAGGTTTCCACTTGCATGCGCGTATCATCACGTACGGTATATAATATAGAACGGTAGAACGTCTGTCTGCATCCGAGTACTTTCACCAGTGTTTATTTTGCTTTTCGTACGGAAAAAATAGGTAATTAACATGGCACCCGTCTTGTTTCAAATTATCGCACATGTGCTGGACATGACAGAATTAAACGGGCACAGTAACGAAGAGGGCGTTTGCAACCAAATTTTGTGTTATAAACATTGCCCCTTGGCCGGACGAGGTCGATTAACTGCTCGTACGTAAAGGGTCTATAAATATTAAACCTCAATTGAAATACAGTAGATGAAACTGAAAGAACTGAATTCCAAACAATGGAAATAGACTATTCGGCTGCAACAAGCCTGTCTCAAATTAAGACCATTAAGACGTTTTTCTTAGAAGTTGGTTTCCTAGAAATAATTAAAACCTGGAGGCATTCTATTCAAAATAGTTATCAAGTGAGTTTTTCTTACAGGACGCTATGGCCTACAACAAGTTCAATGTTCTCCATTGGCACATTGTAGATGACCCCTCCTTCCCCTATGAAAGCACTACATATCCATTCATGAGCCAGCAGGTAGGGCTCGTACAATGTTGTTCTCTGACAACCTTTAGGTATAGCTGATGAGTATATAAGGCTCGCACTTGAACTCATAACTTACTCGCGCTAACAAACCATACAAAGACCATATTGACCCAGATATCAATAGGGAACAATTGTTAACAGTAGTTTATACCAATACTTCTTCCGCTATCGCATAATGTCTGGATCATACAATCCGGAAACCGATCCGGATAGTCTTCGGGGTGGAAATTTTAAGTAAATCGGACCAGTGATCTTTTCGTTATGTACCCGCACAGACAGACAGTAAGACAGACAGACACACTGTGTACATCCAGGGCCCATATTATTAGCTGTTTTTATCATTATTGTTATTGTTGTTGTTATTATTATTTTTTATTATTACCGGGTACATGTCATACAATTATCCGTTCCTGCATCAGGGTTCTTATAAACGATCGTACGTCTACAGTCAGCAGAATGTATCAACCATCATAGACTACGCTCGAGACCGTGGTATCCGTGTCCTCCCGGAGTTTGACACACCCGGCCACACCCTATCCTGGGGTTCGGTGAATGACCTACTGACTCCTTGTAAGGACGAGTCTGGCAACCCCACTGGAACGTACGGCCCCATTAATCCCATCTTGAAGTCAACCTATGAGTTTCTTAAGTCCTTCTTCCGGGAGGTGTTGCAATTGTTCCCGGATTACTACATTCATATTGGCGGGGACGAAGTTGATTTTAGCTGTTGGTAAGTTTAATAGGCATGTTACGCCGAGGTATGTACTATACTTTAAACAATTTATTCGCCTTTAAATTAAATATTGTATGCGTGTACATATACAGGGAGAGCAATGTAGCTGTCCAGGCTTATATGGCGAAGATGGGCTATGGGCAGAACTACACCCGGCTTCAATCCAAGTACATGAACAAATTAATCGGGATCATACGGAAACTTGCTAGAAAGCCGTTGGTCTGGCAGGACGTGGTGGATAATGGAGGCAAGGTGGGTGTACATGTATAGGTTTTCTTACAAATCCAACAATTTCTTTTTAATTTACATGTACTGACCGAATTCTTCTTGAAAATTTTAAACGTTTGCCCTTGTTTATTTACAAAGCATTTACAAAATATTTGTAACTGAACGATTGCTGCCAGCTCAATTACCCAATTATCAAGATTTAACATTATTTCTCAGGCTGAAATCGGATTTTTTATTTTCAGCCTCGGCCGACCTGCTTGCGTCAGCCTGGCGGCCTGTTTGCGTCAGCCTGCCGACCTGTTAGCGTCAGCCGCGGCCGGCCTGCTTGCGTCAGCCTGCCGGCCTGTTAGCGTCAGCCTGCCGGCCTGTTAGCGTCAGCCGCGGCCGGCCTGCTTGCGTCAGCCTGTCGGCCTGTTAGCGTCAGCCTGCCGGCCTGTTAGCCTCAGCCTGCCGGCCTGTTAGCGTCAGCCTGCCGGCCTGTTTGCGTCAGCCTGTCGGCCTGTTAGCCTCAGCCTGCCGGCCTGTTAGCGTCAGCCTGCCGGCCTGTTTGCGTCAGCCTGCCGGCCTGTTTGCGTCAGCCTGCCGGCCCGTTAGCGTCAGCCTGCTGGCCTGTTAGAGTCAGCCTGCTAGCATACTGGCGCCCGCCTTCTGGCGTCAGCCTGCTGGCGTCTGCCTGCTAGCGTCAGCCTGCTAGCGTCAGCCTGCCGGTCTGCTAGCGTCAGCCTGCCGGTCTGCTAGCGTCAGCCTGCCAGCAGGCTGGCGTCAGCCTGTTGGCGCCAGTCTGCTTGCACGCCAGGATGCACGTATGATGCCCCTGCCTCACTTAGGCGATTTGTAGGCGATTACAGGCCACCAGGCTATCGCCACATAGCTGCAGGGATGTCTGGACAGTCTCCTCGGTCGTCCAAAGAGTCGTATAGTTATGGTCGTCGCTGGATTTTCAAAAACAATGGGTTTGACGCCAATGAGCGTAGATTGACTTAGGTTGCCGCGGGGTGACGTAGGTTGCCGCCAGGTGACGTATGTTGTCGCCGGTGTTAACCTTGGTAAAATCCATTGGCGACTACCTATACGTCGACCTACATCAACCGACGTCAGGTATACTGACGTCAAAAGAAGCTCTTCAGTCAGTGTCTTCAGTTGTCGCCGATTTGGTCGCGGCTTGTCGGGGTGGACGTACAGATGACTTGGGTTACCCTAAGTTGTCGCCTGTGTGGTCGTAGGTCGTCGTAGGTGTGGTCGTAGGCACTGGTCGTAGGTGACCGTATATAGTTTGACGTCGACTATAGGTGGTAGGTCAGTGTCGTAGGCATTGTCGTAGACTGTGACGGTTTGATATTGAGTTTGATATTGTTTTGTGGAGACCCTGGGACGATCCTAGACACACCCGTTAATTCAATTGGTTTTCAGAGACAACACTAGTTATTAAACACAAAATGCCATTGTTAGTTGCTCGTAGTGTCGGTAAAGAATTGGGGCTCGAATAGTTGATAAGGCCAGTGCCTGTTTATATCCAGCAGTTCGAAAGATCGAACAAGTTGTTTTTTCTTCCCTCATCTGAAGGTGAACTCCCACACAGTTGTACAGGTTTGGAAAGAGCCTTGGGAGGACGAGATCGCTAACGTTACCCGCCTGGGGCACAGGGTAATACTTTCAACTCCATGGTACCTCAACCGGGCCGGTGACCCCCATGAGAGAGACTGGAGAATCATTTACAAGATTGACCCCTTGAAATTCAGTGGTAAAATGTCATAACTAATGGTAGTTTATTGGTGAAATACTTGCGCTTAGAAGTTGTTCATTAAAGATTGACTCAAATAAAAATTCACGTTTGGTTCCTTGAGTAAGGACATTTTTTAGAAGATCGCGAAGCAGAGGGGGCGCTAAACACTCACATAAACAGGCAGATATCCGTTCAGAAATGTTCAATCATGAAAGAACTAGACATGAATTTCAGTAAACCTGGCAAGTTAAACATTTATTGTAACTAGCCGGTACTAGTAGTTTTTACTCAGCAATTAAATCTGCCACTTCAGCCTACCAGATTATCGCTAAGATCCAAGCCTGGTTAGTTGTAGTTAGGTTTTTAGTAGTTTGGGGAAATAATAACATAGCGATTGATATTTTTATATAAAAAAAACAGCAATCAAAGAGAATACAAACAACAAACAACGGTTCTCTTCGGGAAAACAACCGTTGGTTATGTTTCAGTTCAAGTGCAATCTCTCTTCTAATGATTGTTACGTAGTACGAAAAGGCAACTTTACGAAGTTCACCCAGACAGACTAAAACGTTCCACTTCTTAACTGGACTCATGGGTGAGTCGCGGGTCCATTTTTGAGTGGGTCGCAGATGTAATAGGCATACGTGAACAAAAATATGACACAAACAAGTTAACGTTTGAAGTGTTAATTTCTGACGCTGCGCTTTTATTTTGGACACATGTTTCCCGGGACGCTAGCGCGCGAGCAATAGCCGTTTCTTACCAGCGTTGCCATGACAGCAGTAACCTCTAAAACGAACCACGTCAATAGTTCGCGTTCTTTTGAGGGTTTGTAATCATGGCGAAACACAAGGATGACATTACCGCGGATTTTTGTGAAATAAGTTTGAGCTGCTCAAAAATTTCACCAAAAGTGGTTGCGACTTGATGACTAACTAAGGAAAAATGTGGGTCCCGAGGCTAGACCAGTTTAGAACCACCGGTTAAAAGTGCCATATAATATTAACAGTAATAGCCTTTGTCAACATTAATTACCAGTGTTTGTTAACAGGTACATCGGCCCAGAGGGCACTAGTGCTTGGGGGAGAGGCCTGCATGTGGGGCGAGTACGTCGACAGTACCAACCTAATCCAACGAAGCTGGTATGTACCGATTGCTATATGCAACTGCAACATATTGTTTGGTCACCGTAAAACCCACCGTAAAACCTACTGTGTGTGGAGTGTATGTATCGTATAATGCGAAACAGAAGTGCGTTCCAACATACGGGGTTAATAGGTTAACTGAAGGCTATATTGTTGTTTTGAAGAACCATTATATTGCAGGCCCGTACGCAGGATTTATTTTATGAGGGTGCGAATTTGTACTGATGGGACCCAAAATTATATAACGTCGGTTTCGCGCCCTTTCATCTACATGTAGATGTACAGGTAGGCTATAAATTGTTTACATGATTCGATCTGGAAGATACGAAAGCGATTGCGCATACGTGTAGTTTAGATCAAAATACCATTATTTTATACCCCGGACAATGTGGACCTGTTGGTACAGCCCCCCCCCCTCTTGCGTTCGGGCCTGCGTACATTTAACCTCAAGACCTTTCCAATAGGACGCGTTTTTATAACAGCTTTACGGTTGACAAGAGCAACCTATGATGAAGGTGAATAAATAATGGCCTATCGAGTGAACTCCACCTGGGCAAATGTATAATTAGTAAGACATATGCCTGTACGTGTACATACATGTTTACTTCACGAAAGCATAAGACTGAGGTTAGCCCTAAGTCCCATTCCAACCTTCTTTCAGGCCGCAGGGCAGTGCAGTCGGGGAGCGACTATGGAGTGACCATAGTGTACGTAATGTTCAAGAGGCGTCAAAGAGACTGGCAGAGCACAGGTGTCGCATGCTGAGGTCAGAAAATATACATTATAGACAGCGCTTTGGGGATGAGCTGAACAACAATTTCAAAATCGAAAAATACGATGTCCACATTTGTAAGGGAAGTTTTGAATAGTTGACATTTTGTTGCCCAAATAAATGGGACGTTCAACAAGACCTACACCAGCACCACTCTGGTTATATAACAGAACATTTTTCAACAAAGAAGGAATCGACTTGAGAAGGGTACGTGCACAAGTGATCAGGCGAAACAGCTGTGTTTAACCATCGGGCTTGAATCCGTAGGTTGAGTTTTCATCCCAACAAATTACTGACCTCTTGTTTTTCCCACTTTTAATTATCATTATTGCTTTGTAAATTCTTAAAGAAATACCATAATCATCTCAGATAATATTACTTGTATGGTACCCACATGAGTCACGTAACGATGTTCCCGAATACTACAATTTCTGCCATTGTGCTCAGATAATTTTGTTATTAAAAACAAATTCTGTAAAATAGTCAGTGTATTATAGTCCCTATTGAATAATGACTATCTAGCGACCCAGCGTCTTGTGAAGCACCAAGCCAGCAAGCAAGCCTGTGCTGCCCCACCAGATGGTGGGTAGTACGTGTACACACAACTTGTGTACGTCAGTAAGGCCCAAGAAACAATTGTGTTGCCCTTAAGTGGAGAAATCGGGATGTAGTGTCGGTCGGTCGGTTTTTGTTTTTTTTATCAAACCTTTTATATACCAGAATATAATAATAAACCGCGTTGTTTCTGTGTTTAAATCAATCTGTGTTGTATCCTGAAAAACCAAGGGATAAGTCAATTATAGGGAAGAAAACACAACTCCTATGAAAATGTTATGCCAAAACAGTGATTAAAAAAAAACCGAAACCAAACCAACCCGATCTTTTTTTTAAATATTATTGGTCGGTCGCTGAGGGCAAGACAATCCTTTTGTTGGGGGCCTAACTAACACGTCTGTGTAGCTTTTAATGTAGCTTCATTTTACTTGTCTGTTGACAGGCGTGGCTTGGAGGTACAACCAATCACCGGGCCAGGTTTCTGCTAATCCCATCGATTTTAGTCTATCGATGATTTCGCCGGGTTTGATTGACGGTTGCTAACGGAGGTTTTGCAAACCCAGAAAATTTTCGCATTACCCTGACTGATATTATAAAACTTATAAAAACCACTAAGGGGTCAACATAATGACCATGTGGATCTACTCGAGATTTTCGAAAAGGAGAATCTTATTTAGATTATACCAACAATTGACAAAAAATGTCAATATGTGAGGAAAAGAATCAAACAGTGAAGGATTTATATCAAACTGCGGTAACGTGTCATGCAGTGGTTCCATTGGATATTTCGATATCAAATCCATCCGCTGGGCAGCCCTGTGCCGAACGTGTAAAGAACCTTCACAAATGGGAACCCTCGTCTACGCTCGGACGTCATCTTGCTGCCAAGGCACATAATAATATCTCTCACTGGCTCAACTGGCTGTATTCTGTTTGCTCAGTTATAACAACTTGAATCAAACTTTTGTTTGTTTGACTCTGCGAAGTGTTTGATCTTGATCCACAAATAAAGATACACCGCTACCAATACATATAACCGCTTCAAATGTAATATCTTCTATCACAGCGATGGTCTATTCCATTTTCATATCAGGGAGTTTTTATGTTGGTAACAAGTGGATGATCCACAGCGTTGACTTGAAACAAAGATGCACCCCTACTGATTCATTTAACCACTTTCGCTGTAGGGTCCTCGGATACAGTGGTGGTCGATTCCATTGTCGTATCAGGGGGTTTCATGCTGGCCCCAGGCGGTCTTGAATCCATGATGGAGTCGGGTACCGGTATGCCAAGCATGTCTGGAAGCATCCATGGTTTCAGCCACCCAACCAGTGGAGTAGTTCCAGGGATGTAGTGGGTTTCTTTGTGATAAAATAGAAGGCCGTCTACATCAGCCTAATGGGTAAAAAGATATGTAATAAAAACAGTAAAATGTCCTGCTCTAATTTCACTGAGAAGTGCATAATTGCCCTTGTTATTAGCTTCCAAATGATACTTATAATTATGGATAGTTAGTTTTTTGCCAAGAATGAATTACTGCCATCAGTCAATAAAAAAATAAGAAAATTAAAGTAGTATGTAATAAAAACAGTAAAATGTCCTGCTCTAATTTCACTGAGAAGTGCATAACTGCCCTTGTTATTAGCTTCCAAATGATACTTATAATTATGGATATTTAGTTTTTTGCCAAGAATGAATTCTGCCATCAGTCAATAAATAAATAAGAAAATTAAAGTAGTATGTAATAAAAACAGTAAAATGTCCTGCTCTAATTTCACTGAGAAGTGCATAATTGCCCTTGTTATTAGCTTCCAA
>JAVCKS010017677.1:0-14574 GCA_032273685.1 Pteraster tesselatus
TGACGACTCACTGTCTCGTCTGACGACTCACTGTCTCGTCTGACGACTCACTGTCTCGTCTGACGACTCACTGTCTCGTCTGACGACTCACTGTCTCATCTGATGACTCACTGTACTGTTGTACAACCCACAGTTGACCATTTTGGACACCAATCTTGTGCCTGTCCCCAATCGGGTATTGGTTGGTGAACAGATGTCGGCATACTTCGGCCATTCCATGACTGTCACTGACCTCAACGCAGATGGGTAAGAACAGTTTTAGTAAATTTAAATAAATTTCAATAGATATATATTTGTTGTTTAGTGACAAATTTCGATAAATTCAAACTGGGGAAAATGCAAAACAAAACAAAACACAATTATTAGATAATTGTTATGTCTTTACAAGGACCTAGACTTCGTTCGCCTTTGGCCATTTCCCAAAACCTTATATTCCAGAATCGCCAAGTTTTATACATCAATGTGAATTAAACAGATTGGACGTTACATGTAACGCAAATTCTGCAGAATTACCCTTTGTGATACCAGCCCTCCTCAATGTGTATTTTTAAAAGCAGCTGGATATTGTCATGGTACCCAGATGCGTGTGATTTATAATTGGTCAGGGGATGTTTTCCTGGCGATTATTCCACATTGCTGCTTTGTTTTGGTTGGTAGGCTTGACGATCTGATTGTTGGTGCACCTATGTTCCTCGATCGAGACAACCCAATTAGCAGGTGGGAGGTTGGACGGGTGTACATCTACTGCCAACAAGCAATTACGGTGAGTTGAATTGAATCGGTGATTGGAGATTTCGAATATTCATACATATCTCATAAGTATTCATAGATGTGGTACTAATATTATTGACAGGCAACATTATTACAAATTAGTATGAGCAGTCCACTGGTTCCCATGTGTAACTTCTATTACACTGTGGTTTGTTCTCTATAGGGTTTCTTAGTAAAGTGTGAAGATTTAACCGGTACCCACCCTGGTGGCCAATTTGGTTTCGCCGTGCAAGCACTAGGGGACATTGACAGAGATGGATTCAATGGTAACCTAACTTTGACAAGAGTTTGTTATTGGGATAAAAAGAATCGAGTTTTACTTAAACAACACTTAATTTTTAGACGTGTGGGGTTTAGGATGTTTTGCCTGCGCTAGGTAAGAGAGTTTAAATGCCACACCCGTTTCCAACCAGCAGCTGCCACGCCCCCAGCCTTCCTTTCTACCACTCTACCATTCTCACAAATCGAGAGTAAATTCTGAATTCTGTAGAAAAAAAGCTTTCCATAGATATGTAACACATGGTAGTGCTTTCAATATTTCGAAAAAAGCTGTGCAGTGTTAATAAGTCAATATGGAGACACAGGTTCATAACGCTGTTGATGTTGTGCCACTTTATGCTCATTTTGTGGGAGCAGGTCACATTTCTGGACAGAATCCTGATTCCGATCTGGAATTGGATTGAGATTGGAGGGATAAGAGAGAAGGGAATAGTGAATTTAGTCACTTTGTAATTAAAGATAAAGATTTTGGAATAAATGATTATCTTTTTAACAATTTTTTTTCAATCAGACATAGCAGTCGGAGCACCATTTGCCGGAGACGATGGTGCTGGTTTGGTTTATATTTATCATGGTAGGAAGAAGGGAGTGAAACGTACTGCAGTTCAGGTAAGTAAATATGTTAGATGGCAGTCAATTGTAGGGTGGGCACATTAACCATTTCACCACTACTTTTTGAAAGTATTCTTGGCAGTACGCTTGCCTTGCTCCTCAACCATGGACGAGTATACCCGACAGAGCGCTTGCCTTGTTCCTAAACCATTGACGAGTATACCCGACAGAGCGCTTGCCTTGTTCCTGAACCATGGACGAGTATACCCGACAGAGCGCTTGCCTTGTTCCTAAACCATGGACAAGTATACCCGACAGAGCGCTTGCCTTGTTCCTAAACCATTGACGAGTATACCCGACAGAGCGCTTGCCTTGTTCCTAAACCTTGGACGAGTATACCCGACAGAGCCCTTGCCTTGTTTCTTGACCATTGCCAAGAGTATACTCGACAGTGTGCTTGCTTTGTTCATAAACAAGGCATATTAATGAGTTATATTCACAGTGTGTCTTGATGCATCTTTCTGTATCTCTGTCACCAGGTCCTGAGACCAGCTGATTTTGGACCCAATATAACATCATTCGGCACCTCTCTCTCCAGTGGTATGGATATGGATGGCAATAACTATAACGGTAGGCCATGCCTAACTAAGATCTACTTTGAAGTGTTTTCAATGAGAAGCCTTACTAAGGCCAGATAAAAAAGAAAATTTTTTGAGCGTCCTTTATTTGTTGAAGTCCGTGTAGGTTTTTTTTTTTATTTTCATTAAATTTTTTTCCCTACTTTCCATTGAGTTTTGTTGACATGTAAAAAAATAAAATTAAGACTACTTTCTTCTCAAAATGTTTGTATTTCTTCACAATACTAGGCATTCTTCTTTATCAATGACAAAACTCTCAAAAGCCAGCGAAAAACGTCGCACAATACATGAAGGTATGAATAGCCGCCGCTATTTGTATGAGGATTGCAGAATGGGCGATGTTCCCTAAGCACTCACAACGCTCAGCTCAGGGCACACTCCGCATGTACATGCGCTGCTTAACAGCCCCCAAAAATAATTAATGGTAATGATTTTGTTCAAAATAAAAAATAACAAATAAATCATGTCGGGCGTGTTTTGTAGGGTCAGGCGGGACGCTCAACAACTTTTTTTTTTATCTGGCCTAAGAAAAACTATTAGGTCACAACGGCATCGAAGGCAAGGAATATTACCACTGTTCCATCCATTTGTCCATGGTTTATTCATTTGGATTTTGCTGGCTATTACCGATTTCTTTGTTTGTTTGGGGTTCTATTAAATTTTCTCTCATCATTTCCTCTTTTTCTATAGATATACTGATAGGAGCCTACATGTCTTCAACATCGGTTCTGGTTAGGTAATGAGACACTACTACTACGTTAAACAACTTATAAACCAGTGCAGCTTAATGTTTGATAAATTATTAACAGTGTTCATTATGACGTTTAATGCACAGTTAATGTAGTACTGCTCATATCAGTCATGAAATATGTCTCACTCCAGCCGTTTTTCTTCTCTTTTTCACCGGACAATGTCTGTCTACAGAACTAGCACTCACTGTAGGATCTTACAACCTCTGCGGTTAAGTTAGACTTGGTCTGTCTACTCTTACTGCATCAATCATTCACACTAGTTATTATCCCTATGGCAACATGTGGGCAATTGACTAAATTAGCTATTTGGTTTGTCTATTGGCCCACAGATCCAGACCCATCGTCAAGATTCAGAAGTCAATGACGTTTCAGCCGCCACAGATTAACCTGGACACTAAGAATTACCCGCTCCCGACGGGGGAAATGGTGTCCAGGTAGGAAGCCGCCCCCCCCTTTTCCCCTCCCCCTTTCCCCCTCCCCCCGAATGATAGCACTGCTATATACTGCTATGTGCTATGTTACATTCTTGCAAAGAAACCACTCGAACAACACAGTCAATGTGAAGTCATTCAACATATATTTGCATAAAATCGATTCCAATTTTGTTTAGTTAAGTGTACGATATTATTTTTTTTTCTTCAGTTTTAACATCACGACTTGCTTCACATCACGAGGGCTTGATATTCCAGATATGATTGGTACGTTCACGTTGTGATCTGTATTCGGTAATTAATAATCATGTACTTTGAGGGTCGTGCCCCCTCGCTTGAGGAGGGCGTGCCCCCCTCAAGGCAAGTGGCCCCTCCCTGAAAGTACAGCCTCCCTGTCTGATCTCATATTAGTCTCTTTCTGATTGTCAACAGGGTTAACCTTTTCCCTTCAGTTGGACGCTGTACTAGCGATTTCATCGCGAGCGGCATTTGTTATGGAGAACAATGTCGGATTGTCCGAGCTCACTAGAACTATTCAACTCATAGGAAATGTGGAATTCTGTCAAAATGACCGGGTTTATGTCAAGGTAAATCCGTTATATTACTATAATGTTATTCAAAGAGTTTGATAACTAAAGTAACATTGCCTCGGAGTTTTCAGCTTATCTTTTAACTATTTCTTTGTAATTTGTATATGTGTATATTACAATGGGATTGCCCCGTCCACAAACCATTAAAGTATACCTGACAACACGCACACACATCAATCCCAAACACCAGCGTCCAAACTCTGTCATTCTATATGAACAGTCTGTGTTCAATTTGCAAGACACTTTTCTCTTCATAAAAAAATCATTGAATATTGTTGGTTTTTTTTGCCACAGAATTTAATCGTGGAGAAGAATCAACCAATTGGTGTACAGCTGGAGTACTCGCTGGCTCCAGAGGAAGCTGTGAGAACAGCATCCCCATCGTTGCTTAGCGTAGCACCCATACTCGCTGAGTCGCCTCTACCTGTTGTCATCCAATCGGTGAGTCTGCGGCATTCTTAAACACTCTCCAAACAATAGTGGGCCAGGGTGTGGGAGTGGAAAGAGTGTGGGATGGGGGAGGGTTTGGGACTGGAAAGGGTGGGGGAGGGTGTGGGAGTGGGGAGGGTGTGGGATGGGGAGGATGGGGGTGGGGTGTTTGGTGGGGTGTTTGTTGGAGTAGGTTAGGAGGTACTGGAAGAGGGTTGAGTGGGAGAGGCGGTGGGGAGAGGATGGTCTGGTGGCTCAGCAATACTACCTTGTCTTCATATGTCTGAATGAGCACCAAATTTAAATCCCAGGATGGGTTTTCATATTCCTACCAGATTTTATGTCCAAAATTTCTTCACGCATCTTCCTCATGTCAGCTTCGTCCCTGCATGAGTTTCTTCTAAGATTTCCCCTATTCAAAAACATCTGAGATTTTCTGCTGCTACTTCTAAATCGTCTTGTGACTAGGACTTCTATAGTTGACAGTAAAACAAAACTCACGGTCCACATTGTGCTCATGGATAGGTATTAGGAAATTCACGCCAATGGAACACTTATATTACATGTAACCGTTACCAGCTGCCAAAAATGAATTGGTTTATATTTTCGAGCTAAATGATACAGCAACCCTTTTGAGGATTGTACATGTGCCACATTTTTAGCCCCGAAATGGTTTAGTTTGAGGACATTGTTAACATTCTTTTCACCTACAGCTCCCTGTAGTTAACACTTGCAAGAACTACTTGTGTGTACCTGACCTACTGCTAAATGCAAGGACGTAAGTTCAGAATGTTCATTTTCTAAAAGACAAGATATTGCCTAGTTTTAGACATGTTGGCTTTGGGTTCATTATAAAAGAAATACCACAAACTCGTGCCTATAGCTGTTGATGTCTGGTAACCAACTACTGTATAGGGTTTGTAATACATTCAAAGTTTAAAGAAACTGCTACTTTCAAAACTGTTTTATGCTCTCAGGAAAGTTGAAAACCAGATAATTCTGAGAAATCAGTATTAATGAGCACAATTTGACATCAATGATCGCGCCCACGTCGACTGACTAGATAATTATACATCAACAGAAAGTACTTCCTTGCATACAAGATGATAAAATGTGTACTTTATATTTAAAATGGTACAAACTCAACTTAGGCATAACAAAAAAATGTTGTGTTGGCGTAACCCAAGCTACCCTAGAAATAGGGCCGACCCTAGACATTTTTATTGATTTTCAGACAGGAAAAAAAAATATTAAGTATAGATATACAATATTATAAAAATTCAAAGCGAATACAGGTGTTGAGTGCTTTTCTTCAATTTGTTTTGAGTTGTATAACAGGTTGCATTTGTTGAACACCGCTACTTCGGCGGCAGTAAAAAAAAAATTATAATTAAAAAAAAAATAAAAAATCCCGACCTACCTACCCTATTTTTTGGGGGCCGTTACGCCAACATAACATTTTTTTTTTTATGCCTTAGTCTTGTTTAAACCAGAATATCTTCAGTACAGTTGCTGTGACATTACACATGTTTTCCAAGATTTACCATAAATTAATGTCATTCATTATTTCTTGTACAGTAAAACAGAGCGGGTTGCCATCGGTGATAACTGGTTCCTAACCATTGAAGTGTCGGTAACCAATTACGGCGAAGATGCTTACGAGAGCACTTTCCAAGCTGATATCCCTGAGGGAATGAAATATGCCCGATTTGAACGAATATCAATGGTGAGGCTTTTAGAAGTGGTTTAGAAAATTGACTATATGGTTTAGAAAAAGTATGCATACGGCTAAATTAAAACATTAAAGGCCCAGGACACTGTTGTGACGTCAGGACGGCATATAGAAGGCGCTTCTACAGTGGCATGTTCCGGGGCTCTTTTGTCATGCTTTGTAATCGGCGTAACTCGGCAGCCCTAACCCCGAAAAATGTAATAAAAACGGATTTAATCTTCATAAACATAGAGAATTCCGCTTCATTATTATTGGAGTTGGGTGGACTGGGCCTTTAATGCAAAATGAACATTTGACTCTGAAATATAATTCTACAGAAAATAGTCTTTTAAATTTTTTTTTTTAATGGATCTTAATTATGGTATCCGTCTGTGACTTTGTCTTATTGTCATTAAAGTATATACTGAAACTAAGATAGTCAAAGACGTTTTAGAGTTTCAATCAGTCTCTCAAATTTAAGAACACATTATACTTCAAGCTCCATGGACTTAAATTAAAAAGAAAGTATCTATGTAATGGAACAACAATGTTAAAGATATTGTTATATAGGCTTTTATTTGTTTTGTCTCTGGCCTTTTGAAATAAATTAATAACCAAAATGAACTAAAATGAAAAATAGTCTTGGTGACTTTTGTCACCTTTTTTTTTCTAAAATTGACTAATAATAATAATAATGAAATTGAATATTTACAAAAACTAAATGATATAAACTTGCTATTATAGTCTTTGCATTTTGTGTGAACTCGTCATTACACCTGTATTTATTTACGTTTGTAGGATATTTCTGTGGTATGTTCCTCCGATAAAGAAAGCAACACGGTGACTTGTGCCATCGGAAACCCACTTCCAGAAGAGTTCACAGTGAGTAGAACCATCAATACAAAACCAAATAAACTACAAGGTGCATAGACATAGACATAGATAGACCTGAAAACCACAGGCTACAGGGTTTTCAACAAAATGTAATAGGTCGCACTTTCTTCGAGAGTGTGTTCCTAATGCAAATTTAGAATAGTGTTGAAAATGGTTGATTTCATGATTTTGAGTTTATTGTATAATAAGGTTGATTTTCATACAAACCTGATAATTTGGATGATTTCACATTATTTATGCCAAAAATTTTGTATTTTTTTAAAGTAAGTCATGACAAGAAAAAAAACAGATTATTTCTCTTTTATCTTAAAATATCTTCCGAAAACGCCAATCATAAACAATAAGTGTGCAAAATTTCAGCTTTGTATCTCAATCAGAACATACTGGATCGAAGATACATGTTCGGTCAACTTGTAATACTGTAAACAAAACTTTAACAGGCAATTTAGGCACTTTGGCATTTCCCCCCGCAATACTGTTTACTTACGATATTAAATACGGCATAATTAAACAAATATCGGTCTTATCAATGAATTTCGTATTAAATTAAAGCTAAAATACATTCTTTAACCGAATATGCCAATAACTCATCTAAAAAAAAATGTTTACTTGTTGCTGGTTTTGTGGTGGTGGGTCACATAATGGTCAAAGCATTGACAAACTACAACAGGAATCGGAAACTTAAACAATGGATTTCTGAGGCATTCATTTTGTTCAGTGTCTGTTGTGTTTTGTCTCCCCCACAAAGGTTAATTTTGGGATCATTCTTGAGAATGACGGGCTCCTTGGCAACAAAGAGGAAGTAGCAATCTTGATGATGGTGGAAAGGTGGGTGGTCATCGGAACAAACTCATCTCGTCTAATATCATCAGATCGGAGGCAGCTCATTTTCGTTTCATACCAAATCTCTGTACACTGCTTTCCAAATGTTTGGAAACACCTCTAGCAGATTGTTACATCCAAGGAGTTTTGTTAACAATGTGACAACACAACTCTATCTTTACCACAGTGTCGTACGTGGCGGTGTTATATTGTCCTCAAGCTAAATTTGTTTAAACACCCAAGGGTGACCTTTTGATGAAAACTACATCATTATATGTAGAGTTTAATACCAAATTGGGGATTATATTAATGCTAATTACTAATCCTAAAATGTCACTTTTTGTTGCAAATATCATCAGTTTGAATCGCGAGCCAATGAATTTCACTGATGATAACTACGCCAATGTTACAGTTGGAGTACATGCCGTGGCCGAACTGTCATTCTTTGGGTAAGCGAAATATTAAAGTGAAATGTTACCTTAAGGGGCACCATTCCTTGCCAAGGCACTGCTTTTACTTAGGCAAGAAGGCTGCTGCTTAACCTTATATTCACTATTGTAGCAAAGATGCTCCAATGATTTTGAAAGGATTTTTAAACAAATCTATACAAATTATATTTAGATTGTGGGTATATTATAGGGTTAAAGTAGCTGAAAAATCTAGATTCAGTGCATGAGCGTCTATAAGGGCTGACCATGTCAGCATGGAATAGGGATCTTTCAGCACAGAATTACACCTTAAACTAAATTAAATGTAAACTAACTACGACAGAAATCCCTAAATTTGGCTCAGGATATTCAGTCTGGTTGGCTAACGTAAAGTGTGGACTTCTATTTGACAGGTTTTCCGAACCTGAGCAGGTTCTCTTCAACTTTCTCAATGAAAGTCAACTTGCAGCCCTCCAGGTACCAGAGACGGAGCAAGAGGCTGGTGCCACAGTGATCCACCAGTACATGGTAAAGGACACACTTAATACCAGTTGTCGTTATAATCAGTATTTGGTTGGCTTCAAAAACACAAAAATATGTTTTCTCGTATACTAAGTGCACCAGGCACCACAATTCCTTGAGTAACTATAGAATATACACCTTCTCTCGTGTTTGTAAATATACCCTTGTACCCAGACTTCACTTCACTAACGATGTCCAATTACAGTGGCACCAGACCAGTCCTGGTATGGCAAGTGGTGGGTAAATCCTATGGTTGAGCACAATTCAATTTCTCTGTGACTCTTTTTCCTCAACTCGTACAAAATGAAACCGTGCGGTTAATTTGTCGGTTGTTAATTGTAATGTAACAGCTTAGCAACCTAGGACCGAGTGATGTCGGTCTGACTGCCGTGGAGATTTACTGGCCCCAAGTCGACGACGAAGATAACTACATCTTCTATCTGATCAGTGCTGAGCTCGCTACTGGAGAAGAGTGTTACGTCGAAGGTGGAGTGAACCCAGAGGATTTGGAGGTAAAGATCAACCCATTTCAATATTTCCCAGGGTTGCAACATAATCACTACAAGAAACAAAGCCCCAAAAAAAAAAAAGTGTAATCGCACGTTGTAGAGATGAATGACAATGATTAATGTAAGTCCATAAATTATTACATTATGGTTACATTTGTACCAAGTGTTATTTTATAATAACTAGTATTAATATTGTTGTATTTTAATATTCTAAATGCTAGTATTCGCTTTAATACTCACTCAAACACAACTGCAGAAACTCTAACAATAAAGATGAATAGTTGGTACACTTCCTGATTATAGGGGACACTGTCACAAATTTGGTAGCCTATTTTACGAAGTTGCCCATATGGGAAATAATTTGTGAATGGCTGCATGATGACTGGAAGAGATAGCACCATATTCTACATATGTTTTAGACTTTTTACAAAAATTCAACCTAATGGATTTCAATGCATTTACTGTTATTATAACCCCCCATACATAGGTTCTGTCTTGCGATTCGTTTAGAACGCATCACGTGATATGTCATTTTTACTAGAAAGGCGCACACGCCGCGGCGTACTAGCCTATAGCAACCAACGTACTGGCCCATAGCAACCAACAGACTAGCCCATAGCAACCAACAAACTAGCCTATAGCAACCAACGTACTAGCCCAGGAGATTACCTCGCGTGTCATAGTTTTAACTCGAAGCAGTCAATGTTTGTATACTAATGCACAAGAGAATTTAACGAAAACCATGAAATTTGGGGTGAAAAAACAGTTTTGGTGACGGCAGATTAGATGTGTTAATCTCTCCACAATTCTATCCCTAATCAGCTGTTGGGAAACTTCAAGCATTACATAAAATGTGACGGGCTCTACGAAAACGAGTCGCTTGTCGCACAACCCATTTCCATGTAAAGGGTCCTGGAATGTGGAGAGGGTGAAAAAAAATATACGAAATTGTTTGTGATCATGTGTTATTTTGCTTCTTGAGAATCTATCTTTTAATATTTCTTAAGTAGAAACGTTTATTTTGATTGATAAAAAGGAATAAAAACAGGTTTTTGTTTACACTTTTGCTTCATTATTTTCACCCCCATGTGACTGATTTTCGCAGAGCCCGTCACAATTATGAAAATTTCCTAAAAAAAAGTAAATGTATGAAAATTTGACTATAAATATTAACCAACTGTGACTGTTATATCTGGACCCAGGACGAGTCCAATAATATGACTACATCACAAATATGAAAATTTCCTTAAAAAAGCACATGCATGAAAATTCGACTATAAATATTAACCAACTGTGACTGTTGTTATATCTGGACCCAGGACGAGTCCAATAATATGACTACATCCCAACTCAGCGACACCGTGGATGTGATATCCCGTAGACGTCGGCAAGCCAACGAATCGACGGAGGATTCGGCAGTAAGGACCATAGAATGCCACGAGGCCTCAGAGCGCTGTGTGGTCATCAGGTGTAACGTCAGCACGCCTAGCGCCAGGCTAGAAGACGAAGGCAGTGGATTGATACAAATTAGGTCGAGGCTCTATGAAAAGACTTTCATCGAGGTACGCTATACAACAGGGTATTATTATTGCTACCGTAGACGAGGCAGTGTGTGACCATCTAGAGGTCTGGGGTTGCGGTTATTTTTCTTGGGTTAGGGTTAGGTTACCTTGTCCATGCATCACTCGCGCATAACCATTGTCAAGTTAAAACGTCAAGTTTAAACACCTTGACTCTTCTTCCGCAAAGAAGAGAATGGTGTGCCAGCATAGCAACTAATATATCTATCTTTACCATGCAAAGCCTCAAATGTTATATTGTCAAGTAAATTAACATTACTCCTGTTTTTCTTTACAGCGTCAATATGGGAACATGATAGTCGCTTCGACCGCAAAGGCAACTGTGCTGAGTATGCCCTACATGGCATCCATTCTACCAGAGACGTACCCTACAGCGACATATACGGTAACTAGAGGGGTCTATCACTGTCGCCCACTCTCTCTGTTTGCCTGTGTTGAGAGACACTTACAAATCATGATGAAGGATAAATAATGTGACCCACCACAACGAAACCAGCAACAAGTCGCATTTGGTGTTATGGAGTAACGGCTAGTCAAAGTTCAACAGGGTTGAAAATCGTCCATTCACTTACGATATTAAATATGGCATAATTTAAAAAATATTTGTCTTTAATATCTACATATTTTTTGTATTAAATTGAGCTAAAAGACATTCTCTTACTGAATATGCCAATAACTCATTTTGTTTTTAATCGACTTGTTGCTGGTTTTGTGGTGGTGGGTCACATATTAGGTGGTTCGGTTTATCGTGCCCTAACCTGGTGGGTTGATGACCCCATGCAGTACAACCATAGTAGGAAAGCAAGAAAAAATATTAAGGTGGTACAATTATGATACCGATTGTAACGAGGGACACTGTCACAAATTCGTTAAGAGACCAGTATATAGCCTGTCCTATTTGTATGCCTTTCCTCATTGTCATTCCTCTGTTGTGGATTCCTCAGGCTACAACCCAAGTGATTGGTCAGTCTGTACGTAATCCTTCGGTCGTACTGTCCACAGTGGTCGGTATACCACTGTGGGTTTATATCCTCGCTGTAATCGGCGGCGCTCTACTACTCGCACTCATTGTGGCTGCCATGTTCAAGGTAAGAGGTCAAAGATCAAGGGGTAAAGTTTATACCGCTTTTTGTTATCCTAGGCTGTGTTCGATTTATCCGAAACTAGTTTCGGGTTGCAAAACCGGTTCTTGGTGAAGCCATGGTATAAATGTTCCAGTATATGGCGCGCATTGAAGGAAGCAATTAGACCAGTACATATCGGATGTCATGAATGAAACTATTTAAAAATTATAGCTGGGTTCTCTGTTTAATATAGTTTTCGAAATGAAATGTTCGGTTTCAGCAATATCTGTTAGGGTTTGCTAAAACCAGCAAATCAGAAGCAGGTATAACAATTATGGTGGAGTGGGTTTCGAAAAGTTCTGCAAGTAGTTTTTTTCGGGGCGGGTACTTGAACCTTATTGAGTACTGGTCATAATTACATGGAGTAGTCCCTGAGAAAGTGCAAAAGGTCTAATCATGCCCCACAAGATGGCGACAATTTGATAACCAGATCTATTGATGTTTTATGACATGCATATACATTTATTTATTCTTACATATATTTGCCACAATTAGTGCACAAAACTGGTGGAAGGTCATGTGATGAATTTATTTCTACTCGCCATCAATTTCTTTAAAAAAATAGAAACTTATAAATGAAAAACAAAAATCATCTGTCTTTGAGGTTGATGATAGCCTATTATTTTGAAAGAATATTTGTATGAGTTCCAAATCATTTTTGCACTCAGCTCAGTCACCGTAGTACGTTAATTTCTCCTTAGTCATCCATATTTGGCCATTCTTATACATGTAATTGTTTTCTTTTACGTTTGTTTTTCGTACATAGTGTGGTTTCTTTAAGAGGAAAAAGATTGGTCCGGACGAGATGGCCAAGGATGCCTCAACGCAGGAAAATTGGCAAAATGAAGTCGAAACTGAAGAGAAAAAATAGCGAGATGAGCCTGCAGTCATATTTCATTTCAATACTAACCAATATTAGGCTGAATAAAGAAAATACTGGCTTTATTTCATTTTGTAAAGTTAAATTTCGTACGGTGTTTGAAACTTACATAATTTGTTAGTGAATATATATTGTTTTTATTTTTTAATAAATATAAGCCTGCAGTGGACATAATAAAAATTAAGACTATATTCAATAATGTTACCCCAAGCTCAATAGGGCATACCATGTTGGTTAACTTGATACACTACTGAAAGATCCTCATCAAGAGAAGATCGAAACGTTGGCAAAACCTTTCCTAAAAACTACAGTAAGCAGAGATGAGTACATTAACGTTTCATTTCAAATATACATCGAAGAATAACTTGACTTCGGCTTTCCTGGAATGTTTCAAAAAGTGTCAAGATGTTTTTTGACATTTATTTCGCGGGTTCGGGTGCATGGTGCACTGGTTACTTTTCTCATCCCAGCATTAAATTGGAATCACAATAGCTAAATAAATTGAGCCTGGCATTCCTGTACATTAAAACTTTGCAATACTGTACAAAACGTTACTATTAATCTACTGATACCGTAATGTAGGTTTTATGGAATTGGTGAATAATTATAACTTTTGCAATAACAAGTGCATTACGTGACAGGATATATACTAAACAAAATTACCGGTATTAGTCATGTACAGTATATTATACAACATTTTGTATCGATAATTTTAATAGTAATATTTTCTCACTATGGGGTTGGGTTGGAGGCTATACATTGTAATTTTCTGGAGCAGATCAGCCTGTAGTCATGTCCCAAAAATCGGAGGGTAATACACAGTTGCTCTACTGGTAGAAGTGGATAGAAGAGCACGATTTCTTCTCGTTGGATGCTCTAGGTCAGGTGCAATAAGTTCCAAAAGCCGGTAACGATACGACTCTTTCGAAACGGCGATGTTGTTTGAGAAACTTCCGGTAGGGTTGGTCCTGTCCTTAAACAGTCGGCATGTGGATGCGAACAATTCCAACCGAGAAATGACCACTTGTACAGAAGGAAAAACTAGCCCCTTGCAATTTGGATCGTTAAAGTTTTCTTTTGTTATTTAATCACGCGTAACTAGATTTGTACCCTGGGTGTACGACATTTTGTCCAAAGACTGAATTCGAGAATATTTTGTACGTCTGAAAATCAGCTGTTTTAAAGCTATGGGATAGTCTAATCAATCGTGCTTATCTATAAAAAAAAACAGCCTTTATAAATTCGACCCTTTAGTGGATGGGATGATGGGGGGGAAAGAAAAATATCAAATTATCCGATTTTGTAAGACTTTTTTCTGCGGAAGTATATTTAATTGGCTCGCGGAGGAAAATGGCCGAGTTCCTTGAACTTTTCTTCTAATTTCAAATTATTTCGGTGGAAAATTAAGGATTCAGCATTGAATAATGGTATACCGTGACGAATATATATATATAAAGTAACACATTTTTATTTGTGGGACTGAGTCACAATGAAGTCATTGACTTTTTTTAAAATGTAAATAATCGTTCCAGATTGTTTGGTAAATCAGTATAGGTTAAATATGATAATAATACATGTTAAAAAAATAAATGAAAATACAATAGTACAGTAGTGGTGTTTATTTGATTACGTATAACGCATAACCCCCCCCCCCCCGTCCTC
>JAVCKS010017688.1:0-14574 GCA_032273685.1 Pteraster tesselatus
GCAGAGGTAATTACTAAGTCAAGACTATCGAAGAATCAATGAGAGTTAACTGTCAGGAAATCCTCAAGATTCCTTCTATCTCTCCCTGATTTTTTGGGGTAAAAGAGAGTCAAGGTAATGTTGAAGTCAAGACTCTCGATTCATTCTTTCTCTTCCCCTTCAAGTCTTGAAAGTCTGAACGAAAGAGTTGTAGAACTGAACTCCGGCCTGAACCTCTGGATTCTTTCTCCTTTTCTTTTCCTCTCCGGTAAACAAAGAGGCATTATCTTGAACTACTCTCCCGTAAGGTCTCACTCTTCCATTGCCTTTTCCTCTTTATTAAAAGACTGTAACCGAAGAAAGACTCAACAAGAAAGAATTCCCCTTCACCTCTATTACCTGACCGGATTGAACTGTAAACACTATCGAGTCATTCTCCTGCCTGAACTACTTAACCTTCAGTTCGTAAACTATCTCTCTCTCTCCGGAACCATTCAAAGACTGATCTTTTCTCCTCTGCCTGCTTACTCAACCTCAACGCTTTTCCTTCTGGAACTCGCTCGGTCTCATTGGCTCCTCTCTTTTTTATTCTTTGACTTCTGGAACAGTAAGCTAAGACTGAATTCCTTATTCGTCAGCCAGATTGAACTCAAACACTCACTGGGTAAGTAACTAACTAGGTTGGTTCTGTAGCTAATTCATTTACTGTCCCTGAACCTGTTGTCCCTTCTTTCATTGACCTCGGTACAGCTATTTGATTGAGGAACCTTTCCAGTTGAGCATATGAAATCGTCTTCTCGTCTCGCTACTTCCTCCCTTCCCTCTGATCTTCTCCTGCATTGGACTGATTGACCAAGGTAAGGGATATGAAATCCTTCTTTCTTTCACTCTGTAAACAGGAGGATTGATTCTTCTTTCATCAGGTAATGAGAGGAACTAGGTAAATAGGCTGGCTGATCATCAGGTCAAGCTCCGTAACCTAGTCTATTGGTCGCATTCCTTCCCTTCTTGAACTCACTGTAAACACTTCTTTCTTATTCATTCTCCTCTTTCACAAGGTCATTAGTAAGTCAAGCCGAAAGATTCATTCTCTTCTTTTTGACTCTCCTGCCTGTAAGAAAGAGTCATTATCAATCACTACTTCCCTTCTTTATTCAAAGACTCGGTAATTATTAAGTCAAGACTATCGAAGCCTTAAACCTTTTCTTTTCCTGAACCTTCAAAGACGAGGTAAACTGGAAGGAAGGAAAGACAAAGAGAAAGTCAAGAAAGAGAAGCTCATGAACAGTAACCGTAAGGAAGAAATTCAGGGACAGGAAGTCCGTCAAGCCGAAAGAGTCATGATCCTGTTCCTATTCTATATGATTCTCAAATGAAAGAAGAATGATCCTTCGCTCAATCACCTCTCGGTAAAGTGTCTTCGCTCCTTCCCCTGATGGAGAACTGTATGTAAGAAAAGAGGAAGAAACCGCAAAAGAGCTACTTCAGCTCTGCTTCTCTCCTAACCGTATTCTTTAACTGTAAACTCGGTAAAGTGTCTTCGCTCCCTCACCTCTACAACTGGGTTTCACAATTCCATTGCCTGCCCCTTCAAAGACTGTAACCGAAGAGAAAGAAAGATTTGCTGTAACCTGTCCCTTCTTTCACGGTAAACTCAATCACCTATTTATTCTTTAACTGTAAACACTCAACTCAAGCAAGAATGAGACTGAACTACTAAACCTTCTGTAACTGTAAGAAAGGAAGAAGAAAGATGAATTACTAGTTGTAGAACTGAACTCACCCACTCGGTCAAGCCGCTAATTAATATACTCTCACTCTCCCTTCCCTGTAAAAGAAGAATGAATGAGACTGAACCTCAACCCTTTGGGCTTACTCTATTCGCTTCGCTCCTCTTCTCCCTTACGGTCTCGTTGCTTGGCTCCTCTTTATTCACTCTGTCTGTAAACGAAATAACTCCGTCACCTTTCCCTATTTATTCACTGTAACCGAAGAAGATCTTTCTCTTCTTGTTATTGTGCCTTATGAGAAGAAAGATGAATGAGCTACTGACTGAACCTACACCTATTCAAAGAATGAATGAAATCCTTTAGAGGCAGGAAGTAAAGACGGGGTAGAGGAAAGAAACCCAAACCAAAAAGAGAAAGGAAAGACACAAAAGATTAATTCGACAGATTGAACTCGGGTTTCACTAGGTAAGTTGGATGAGAAGCTGAACCTCTATTCCTTTCCCGGATTTCCCTGTAAAAGAGAAATACTCTTTATTCATGAGAGTGAAGACGAAACGATTCTTTCTCTTTAACTCCTTGTTCCGTTATTCCGGAACTGTAAACTCTGTCCTCAATCACTACTGAACCGGAAGGAAAGAAAGCTTAATGAGAGTGAACGAACTACTGAACGAGCCTGATTGTCCCTATTCTTGGCCAGTTCTTTCTCTTCTCTTTCACTCGGGTTTCCCAATTCCATTTCCTTAACTTAACCGACATTCCCTTCGCTCCTTAGCTGCTTTGAAAGACGAAACAAATGAAAGAAAGATCAGCTCCTTCCCCTTTACCTATTTACCTTCCGATTCGGTAGACAGAACTACTTCACCTCTATTTAGTATTACCTTCCCGTCACCTATATGACCTGACTGACCCTTGACCTCTACAACTAACTCGTCCGTCTTCTTCCGTAACCTTTAACGATATTCCCGGAGCTACTTCTCCTTATTCATCAAGTTCAGACTGAACTCAAGATTCATGATCCGGAACTGGAAGGAAAGACTCTACTCCTACAGATTGAACTCTGTAACCTTTTCTATCTAGTATTCTCCCTGACCGGAACGAACGAACCAACCTTCTTGAACGGGGTAAAGCTATTCCATTGCCTCTCGCTATCGGTCTCAGAATTGCATTGCCTTTGACTCTATGACCTTCGCACAAGGAAATCCGGGAGAGTAAAGAGACGGAACAGGAAGAGAAGCGACTGAACCTGAAGTCAATCCGAAACTCCTTTAACGATATTACCTGAGCTACTTCCGGCCCCGATATGACCTTTACTGTCTTTGAATCAATGAAGACGCGACGCTGCTTGACAGTCTAGTAAATGAAAGCGAAAACAAGTACAACTCCGGAACAACCTTTAACGATATTACCTGACCTGATTGAACAAGGGAAAGAAAGACGAAACCGAAAGAGTCAATTCATTAGAGTGAAGACGAAACGATTCTTGATCCTTCACTCCTTTACTGTCTTTGAAGAAATGAGCTGCTTTGAAAGACTAAACTCTCGCTCGAGGAATTCTTCTCCTTTACTGTTCTATAATCAATGAGCTGCTTGACAGGAGAGCAACTTACTCCTATTTCTTCTTTCTCCTTCACTCCTGAAACTGATGAAAGTGATTCAGCTATCGGTGTAAACTGGGTTAGCTCTTGCTCTGATCTTGATCCTTACTTAATGAGAGTGAACTCCGGAACCAGATACGATATGACCTGACCTATACCTATTTAGCTTATTCATTCAATCCGAGAGACTCAAGGAAAGAGGAAAGAGAGTTTACAGTTCGAGAATCAATTCAGGGACAGGAAAGAAGAGAAGGGAAAGCTCCGGAACCGATATGCCCTTCCCTTGACCGTCACCTTCTTGAACAGGGTAGGCCGATTCTTCTTTCAGGAGGTAAAGCAGCTGGCTTCTCTCCTATACCTATTTCTTCTTTCACTGATCTTTCTCCTCTCCCTTCAAACACTCTTGAACGAGGTCAAGCGTCAAGAAGAACCTTTACAGTTGGTAAACTCAATCACTACTTGACTCCTCTTCTCGTCTCGCTACTTACTCCTACACCAAAGACTCTACTCCTGATGAATGAGAGTTGTTCACCGGAAGGAAAGAAGAAAGCAAGAGAAAGCCTCTCCTCCCTTTTCTCGTCTCGCTACTTACTCCCTCTTCGAGTAAGGCTGCATTGGACTGATTGAACTCTGACGTACCATTTCTTTTATAATTCTATCTTCTCTCTATTTTTGGGGATAAAATGTTATCCTCTCCCTACCGGCCGAGTGTCTTTCTTCGCCCCTTCTCCTCTCAAGCTCCTACTTCTTTCACTCATTCTCGTTCACTGTCAGACTCAACCAACTATCAGGGAGACAAGCCAAAGACTATCGATGAATGAGAGACGGAACAGTCAGTAAAGGCTCAAGCTTAATGAGAGTTATAAGTGAAAGAAGGAAATGGAATTGTGTGTGAGACCAATATAAATAATGGGTGAAGGGGAAGAGAAAGAATGAATAAGGAGTAGTTACAGGAGAGGAAAAGAGTTCAAGAAGTAATAGCCCGTCCTGTTCAGTCTCTCTCTTCTCATCCGAATTACCTCTACTCAAAAATGGCCCTCAAAATAGACAGAGGATAGAATGAATTAATTAATGGTCTTTACAGGAGTTCAAGAGGGGACAAGTGATTGAGTTAAGGATCTTGTTGAGCTGTTCAAGAATCAATAGGTTCAATCAGGTTCATGATACAAGAGAGTGAATGAAAGACGAATAGGGAGAGTGTTTGAGTGAAAGAAGGTTCGGGCACTGGAATTGTGGGTGGACAGGTTCATGAGTTTCCATTTCCGCTTGGTCAGTCTCCTTCCTTTTGCTTACTCAACCTACTCCCTTTCTTTGTCTAGGGGGGAAGACGCTTTACCTCGTTCAATCAGAATCGGCCAGGAGAATTCTTGTTGAGCCTTGCTGGGCTCTCCCTTCTTTCTTTCAAGGTTCAGTCTCATTCATCTTGAGGCTTTCAAAGCTGCTAACTCCTTCATTGATTCAAAGACAGGAAACTCGGATAGGTGACGGATTGAATCGGAATTGACTCTCCCTACCTTCTTTCATTCTCGTCAGGTTCAGTCTCTCTCTTTCCGAATGCATTACTTCTGAAATGACCTCTTTAATAAGGAATAGCGGTGATTGAACAGATCATCCTGCTGCTTTCTTTACCTCGTTGTAGAGGTGACGGGGTTCAGGTTTCACTATCTCTTTGCTTTCGTCTTTCCTTCCTGCCTGATTCTTCTTTTCTTTCCCTTGTTTCCAGTTCCAGAATAAATGGGTGAAGTAGTGATTTCGTTCAGTCTCTTTCCGAACTAATTCCCTCTAAAATGACCCGAAATATAGGGAGAGGTATCCATTAAATAAGAAGAAAAGGGCCTGACACGAAAAAGAGTGAAAGAAGGTGTTCCGTTCAGGAAATGAAATTGGGAAACCGACGGAGGAGGTGAAGGAAATGCAATTGTGAAACCGATAGGTTCATGAAATGCAATTGTGAAACCGATAGGTTCATGAAATGCAATTGTGAAACCGTAAGGTGAAGATCAAGAAGGAATCTTTCGTCTTTCCTGACAGTTAAGTCGAATTGATTCTTCGAGAGTGTTTACTCTTTCTTGCTGCTTTAGTCTTTCCTTCCTGTTCAGGATCATTCATAAGGAGTGTTTACTGTTCCTTCATAAATAGGTGAATGAAATGAAATGGTGAAACCGAGGGGGAGAGGGGCAGGAGCGAAGCTGTGAAACCGAGTTTACGAGGTGAAGGGGCAGGTTCATGAGTTTACAGTTCAATCTGGTCAGTCAGGTAATATCCTCAAAGAGTGAAAGAAGAATCCTACTGCCGCTTTACCTCGTAAAAGAAGAATAGTAGTTAGTCCGCGGAAGGTTGAGTCTCATGAATAAGGAGTAGTTACAGTTCCATCAGGGGCAGGGAGAGTCAATTCTTCATTAGCTGCGAGACCAGAGAAGAGAGTAAAAGAGTTGTTACATCAGGGAAAGAAGAGAGAAAGACAAGTAGTCCCTTGTTTACAGTTCAAGAAGGATTGAATATCCGAGAATGAATGTTGAGGCTTGACTTCCTAATTACCGAGTGAAAGAGTGTTTGAAGGAATAAATAGCTTCAGTAGTTCAGGGACTAGAGGGGAAGGAAGAAAGAGACCTAGAATAGAAGGCAAGGGAATACAGGTTCAGGAGTGAAACAACTCGACCAAAGGTGTAGGAGCTTTGCAATGAAACCTTAAGAGGTTCAGGGTGGCGGTTTCGGCTTTCTCGTTGTCTTTATACCGACGACTGTATAGGTTCAGGGTAGAATGAATAAGGTAAATGGAGAATGAAAAGGTAAATAGGTTCAAGGGAAGGGAATATCATCAAAGGAAGAAGACGAGTTTACAGTCTTTGAATAAATGGGTGAATGAACAGTTAAGAAGGAATCATAGAAGGAATCTTGAGTTTCGTCTTGACTTACGGGAGAGTAAAACAGGGAAAGAAGGGACAAGTGATTAAGTGCAGGAGCCGGAGTTCAGTTCGTGAAGTAGTGAAGGAGAGAGATAGTTGGAGAGGTTCAGGATAATTAATAGGAGTAAGTGGCTCGACTGGTCAGGGGAATGAATCTTGCTTTCGGCTTTCTTCTTTGGTTACAGGTTACATCTGGTGATTGATAAAGGTAAAGAAAGGATAGGTGAAGGTTTTCGCTTTCTTCGTTTACAGTTAGAGTGAAAAAAGAAATGGGTTCTGGTTCCGGATTGAATCTGAATTGACTCTCATGTATAGGAATATCTGATTAGATTCTTCTTCTTTCATTCACAGTTAAGTAGCTGATCTTTCTTTCATTTGTTGAGTCTTTCACTCACTAGGGGGGTTTCACTATTCTTTCACAAGGTAAATAGGTGTTTGGTTTGATTCTTTCTCTTCTCTTTCTCGATCGTCAGAGGTTCGTTACGGTTTGAGGTTCAGTCTTTCAAAGCATGATTCTTGAACAGTAAAGGTTCCGGGTCAGGTTCAGGTTTTGTTTGAGGTTTAGTCTTTCAAAGCAGTTAATTAATTAAAAGCCGCTAATTCATTGATTCTTGAAAAGGAAAATCTCTCTTGTCTGTCTTGCTTTCGATAGTCTTCACTGACAGTGAACTCGAATTCATCTTCAGTCTCCCTTCTTTCCCTGTAAAATCAGACTATCGATGCATTCTCCATCCTGAACTACCTACTGAACTCAGCTTCTTGAACTCGGGTTGAACTATTCAAAGACTGGGCTGATCTCCTTCACCTATTGATTCTTGAACTGTAAACGGGGGAAAGGAAAGCAGCTGAGGATTGACTCTCCCTGATTGAACTCGGTAATGAGGAAGGAAAGACTGACGATGAATGATAGTTGTAGAACTGAACTCATTCCCCTTTCTTTGTTTGACTGTCCCTTCTTGAACTCGGTAAAGCAGCGTCTTCATTTACCTCGGCTTCTCTTCTCCTTGATTGAGCTGTAAACACAGACAGACTCAACTACTTATTCATGAGACTATCGATGAATGAGAGTCTCACTGCTTGGTTCATTCTCCTTCACCTCTACAACTATCTGCTTCTCTTCAGCTTCTCTCCGGCCGGAACCTAAGGATGAATTCTCCTTCACCAGATGTAACAGTAAGATAAAGAAGAAAGAAGGTCAAGCTCCTCTCCTTTTCTTTTCCTCTATTCTCTGACCATCTGTTATTGTTTGTTATTCTATTGAAGTGATTGTGTCAGTCAAGACTATAGATTAATTCGAGTTCCCTCCGTAACCTATTTATATTCTTTCTTTCACTTACTCTCCGAAAGATTCATTCTCTTCTCATTCAGCTATCCTTTCTTTAGATTCGAGTCAATTCAGATTAAATCCTGTAAACTCCTCCCCTTTACTTTCCAGTCTATCAGCTTCTGCCTTCCCTTCCATTTCCTGAATCTCTCCAACTTGGTTGAACAATTGCTTGAACCAATATTACCTGAGCTACGGAACTTGAACCTGCCCCTTTTCCTCTTGCTCTTGTTTTCATCAGCTATTTTCCTCTCCTGTAAACAAATGAGTTGTCCGCCCTTCCTCTAAGGGGTTGTTTGTTGTGTAACAAGTGCATAAGGCGAGCGTCTTCCCTCCTTCGCCCGTAGGGTCTCCTTGGCTCCTTCCCCGGACCTGTCGGTAAAGCGGCTTCGCTCCTTCACCTCCCCTGTCGGTCGGTTTCACAGCTTCGCTCCTGCATTCCCCTCTATTCCCTTGCCTGATTGAACTCAGTAATAGGTGTTTAGTTCTGGATCCTTCACTCCGTAACCTTTACAGTCTCACTCTCTCCTGTCCTTATTCTTTCTATTGGTTGGTTGGTTGCTGAGCTCCGTAACCTTTTCCTCCCTCTATTCCTTGACCTATTTATTTCTTATTCTTTTTCTTCTTCTTCTTACTCTCATCTGATTTAAGAAAAAGAGTAAGGTCAGGAAGGAGCGAACGAAGGAGCTTTATCGAGTTCTTGAATAAAGAGACAGAGAAAGAAATGATGATTTACCATCCGAAGTCAAAGTCAGAAGACGAAGACAGAGTCCATTTGTTTTTCACCTATTTACACTGAAAGAAAGAAGAAAAGAGAAATTCAAGCACGAAAACTAGTACTCCTCATGAACCTCTCCCTATTTATTCCTTCAAACACGAAGAGTAAAGAAAGACTCAACTCAAGCAAGATTGATTCGAGAGATGGAACTCGGTCTCGTAGCTTCGCCCCTGCCCCTTCAAACACTGGATAAAGCTATTTTACGGTCTCTTCTCTGTTCTTGAATTAAGGAAGGAAAGACTCTACAACAAGATTCATTCGAGCATATTCAATGAATTTACTCTACTGTAACTCAACGAAAGATAGACTCATTATCCTCTCCCTCTCTGTCTCGCTCTTTCACCCCTCTCCAACAAGGGTTTTTAACTATTCAATCAAAGACTGTAACCTCTTTTTCTTCTCTTCTTTAAGGAAGGAAAGCCTAAAGATGGGAATATATCTATACTATTCAGTGTGAAGTTATTGTGAGTTATTCTTTCACTCGGGTTGAACTATTCTTTCATGAACGAGGTAAAGCCTATTCTTTCTCATTATGAATCAAGTCAAGACTCTTAGAAAGATTCATTCTCCGATTCCTTCTTTCACTCTTAGTTAGGTAAATTAAATAGGTGGTTAAAGCATCTTCTGTCCGGAACCTCTTGGTCTCACTGCTTCGCTCCTGCCTGAAACTGATGAAAGTGATTCATCTCTTTCTTCTCTCTTTTCTTTCTCTCGGTAAGTAAATAGGATAGAATAGTAAGTAGTCTTTCTCTCTCCTTAACTGAATCACTTGTCCCTTCTTTCAGGGTAAACTACTGAACCTATGGATTGATTCTTTCCCTCTGACGTACCATTTATTCCTAAATGTTATCCTCTGTCTATTTTGAGGGCTATTTCTGAGGTCATTGAACTTCGCCTCTCCCTATTTTCTTTGGCTATGCCATTTTAGAAGTAATTTAATAGGCTGGAAGGATGAGAATCAGGTAAAGCGACTGAACCTGACCCTATTTCGTCTTTGTAAACTCATTCACCTTCTTTCAGGAACTGTAAACAATTCCATTGCCTTATTCATTCTCCTGAACTATTGAACCTGAACCGAGTAAACTATCAGCTTCTTTCTCTACAGAACCGGAACCGGAGGAGGTAAAGCTGCTATGCTAATTCGATACTATACTGTAAACGAGGGGGGCACTCTTTTACCCTCTCTTCTCTTGGCTTTCCTTTGATTCTGACTCAACAAATGAAAGAAAGATCAGCTATGAGATAAAGAGAGTGAGAGTCACCCAGCATTGGACTGATTGAACTCTTTGACGATATGACCTTATTCTTCCTTATTCTTGAAGGAACTGTAAACAAAGACTGAAGATTCTCCTTTACTGTGAAAGAATCAATGAATTAGCGGACAGGAGAGCGGCTTACTCCTTCACCGATATTCCCTGAAGTTATGGTTCTTTCCCTTCAAACACAGTAAACAAGGGAAACTCCTGAACCGATATGACCCGAGGAGCTACTGAACCTGAACCTGATTGAACTGATCTTTCTCTTCTCCTGAACCTAATATTATATTACCTGACGGACCTTGGCGAGCTAGCTTTCTTTGTTGTTTCTTTGTTTTAGTCCCTGCCTGATGGAACTGGTAAAAGAGAAATACTCCTTTTCTTATTCATTCTCTTCCCTGTCAAAGATCACTACTTAAGATTGATTCGAGTTCACTCCCAAAGACTCTGTCTGAGTCTTCTTCCGTTTCCTCTCCTCTTAAATTAAAGCCGCTAATGACTGTACTCTCTTTCCTGTGCCTGTAAGATTAATTCGACTTGACTCCGGCCTACACCTATTCTATTGGTTGGTCTCACTTAGATAGAGTATAACCCTGCATTGGACTGATTTCACTCTTTGACGATATTCCCTGCCTGACCCGGACCCTATGTTACGTTAGCTTATTGATTCATTCTCTATCTTACTTACGTTACCTTCTTTTCTTTTCTTGCTTGAACTGATGAACCTGATGTAACTCCTCCCTCCGCTGCCGACTTACTCATTCCCGACTGATTGAAGAAGGTCTGTCTCATTGCTGCTTGTCCCTTCATTCAAAGACTGGGTAAAGGAAAGGGTCTGTCTGTCTGGCTTGGCTGGCTGATCTGCTCCTGAATCTATGGATTCTTTCTCCTTCCTTTACTATTCGGAAATAGGTGTTTGAATCTTCTGTCCTGTTACAGTCTGTCTCGTCGAGCTACTTACTCCCCTCCCTCTTTCTTCTCTACACCCTATGAGAAAGAAAAGGGGTCAGTGGTTGAGACGAGAGCTCATGGCCCTCTCTACCGCGGTAAACTCATGAACTACGTCAATCACCTTCTTTCACTCTTGAACTAGGGAAAGCATATGAAATGAATTTAATATCCCTTCTGGTCTCGCACTTCGTTCCTCTCCCTTACTGTAAAGGAATAGAATATCTGATTCTTCTTTCATTCTTCTGTAATATAGGTTGTATGATCATCAGGTCAAGCTCATTCACTCAATACCTTGTCCCTTCAAAGACTGTAAAGGGGAGTCAATTCATTAGTTTACCTATTTCCCTCTTATCTCAGATTTCTTTATTAACCTGAACCCTAGTAACCAGATGGAACTGTAAACGAAGAATCAGCCTGAACCTTTCTCTCCTTCGCGCCTGAACTATAGTATTCTTTCCCGAGGTAAATTCATGAACCTATTCCATTGGCCGGTCTCTCATAAGTAAGTAGTGTTCAGTTATTGCATTCATCAAGTCAAGCCGAAACGAAAGATGAAAGGTCAAGCTCAATCACTACTGAACTTCACTCCTGAACTCAATCACCTATTTATTCCGGAACTGTAAACGAAGAATCAGCCTGAACCTACGCTTCTCTCTCCCTCCTTCGCGCCTGAACTATAGTGTTCTTGATCCTCTTTATTTATTCCCTCGGTAAACTCATGCTATTCTATTGGTCTTACAATTCCATTGCCTTAACTACACCTCGGTAAATGTGCTGGGCTGGATGAGAAGCTGTATGATCGGAAGGTAAAGCTCAATCACCGTACGGTTTCATTGCTGAGCTACTGAACCTCAACTTCTATTCCCTGCCTGACCTTCACAAAGAAAAGAGAATTGAAAGACGAGACTCCTTATTATAGAGAACAAGTAAGACTATTTATTACTGATTAACCTGCTGATTGGAACAACTCCTTAGAACTCCCTTATTTATACTCTATCTATTCCGCCGTCACTACTGATGAACCTGAACCTGATTGAACAAGGTAAAGCATACTTTCTTTCTTTCTCCTTCCCCTTTGATTGACTGATGGAAGGAGTTTACAGTCTTTGTTTGAAAGAAGGGAAAGAGAAGGGAGACTAACGATGAATGATTTCTCCTTAACTACTTCACCTTTTCTTCTTCCTATTTCTTCTTGATTGAATAGTCAAGTGGCTGGCTGGCTTCGCTCCTTAGCTTTGTTTGGTTTTTTATCCTGAACATCGCTCTCTCCTTCTTCTTTTCTTGCTTTCACTCCTTCCCCTTCAAACACAGTAAGGGCTAAATCATCTTGTCGTGCTTGAGTTTTCCTATTGATTCTCGAACTGTAAGAGATAATGTTGTCTTGCTTGCTTGAGCCTTTCCTTGATTTATAAGGGAATATCGGTTAAGGAAATGGAATTGAAGTTTACCTCGTCTTTGAAGGGAAATCCTTGATTCTCGACTTTACTGTGTTTGAAGGTAGAGTAAATTCATTCAATCCGGAAACCTTTATTTACTTACACCTTATTCATGATCCTTCCCTTACTTCTAAGGGTGACTCGAATCTGATCTTGATCCTCTGCCTACTTACTACTCCTATGAATTATCTATCCTGAACTATCCTGAACAACTCCTTTTCCTCTACAACTATCCTATCAGTCTGCTTCTCTCCTACACCGTAACCGATATTCCCTATTCCCCGAGCTACCTACTGAACCTTTCCCAGAGAGTCAATCAAATCAAAGAGTGAAACCGGAACCTTTCCATGAGAGTCAATGAGCTGCTTTACCTCTTTCTTCTTCTTTACTCTTCTCCTTATTAAGGTAAGGTAAGATCCTTCACTCCTCTTTGTTCCTATTCTTTCTTCTCAAATTCAAGATTAATGAGACTGAGCCTTATACTGACTCTATTACCTGACCTCTCCCTATTTCTTCTTTTCCCTCTGTCTGAGTCTTCTCTCCTGAACCTCTATTCCATGAACCTATTTATGAAGGAACAGCTCTTGCTTGATGAATTCTCCTTCTTTTACAAGGTCAAGCCGCTGCAGCTAATGAATTTAATATCCCGTAACCACTCCTTACTTATTCCTTCTCCTGAATCTCTACAACTCGGTAAAGCAATTAATTCTATTCCCCTCACCTCGTAAACAAGGTTTCCCAATTTCATTCCCTGAACCTCTACAACAAGTCCTGACTCCTTATGCATTCTCCTCAATTCCTTGCTGCTCATGAACCTATCCTGACGAGTGAAATCAGGGAGGGTAGAGTCAATTCATATTCACTACTGAACCGTAACCTGAACTTGCCAGTCGAGTCAATTCCTATTCAATCCTGTAAACTCCTTACAGTCTCGCTCCTTCTTCCTTCCCTTCCTGTCAGATAGATGATTTTCTGACTCTCATCCAGGTAAGTAATTAGTTTGCCATTAGAGTGAGTGAGTTTTTCTTTCATTTGATTCTGATTCCACTTCTACTTCTATCTTCACTACCTTTTTCTTCTTCCTTCTTTCATATATATGACTGTAACAGCTTATTCTAAGCCAAGCGGGAATGGCCTCTGTCTGAGTCTTCTTCCTTTCCCGCTTCTCTACACCCTTAGAAGTCAGAAAAAGGGTCAGTGGTTGCCACGAGAGCTCCGTAATCTATTCTATTGGTCTCACTGCCGAGCTCCGTAACCTATTTACCTCGTTCAAGCAAGAAGGTTCAGTCTCATACTCATAATTGCTTTAGAGTGAAAGCAAGAAGGGAGAGGGCGGGCGGAGGAGGAGAATATGCTTTCCCTTGTCTTTGAAAAGAGCTACTGAACTTGCCAGTCGAGTCAATGAATGAAAGAAATCCTTTACGGGAAAGAAAAGAGAATGAATTGATGGAAGAAAAGAAAATGAAAGATTAATTATCATGAGCCTTTATTCCCTTCTCTGATGGAACTGTAAAGACTATCGATTCCTTCTCTTTCTGAACGAACCAACCAGATTGAACGAGGTCTGTTTGAACGAGGTCTCTTCTCTTTGCTCCTGAACCTTATACTCTTTCTTCTTTAACTGATCTTGATCCTTGTCTTCCTATGAAATCCTTTTCCTTTCTTTACCGGATATTAAATTAATTAGCAGCTTTGAAAGACTCAACGTAAAGATTCATTCGACTGAACTCCTGAACAGTCAGTCAATCCGAAAGAAGAATGAAACTCAACTGTAAACACTCGCAATTCATTCCATTCTCCGACACTCCTTCTCCCCTAACAAAGATTCTTGATCGTTCACTCTTTCCCCTAATTGATTGATGAACTCGGTAAAGCAGCGAAAAAGAAATGGAATTAGCAGTCGAGTCAATGAAATCCTCTCCTTCACCTTTAAACACTCGGTAAAGCTATAAACAGTCAGTAAAGCTATTTTCCTCTCGCTGATTGAGCAAGGTAAAGCTCCTGAGCTTATGTTATTCTTTCACACTTGGTTCTAAATGGGTAGGGTGGGTCTTTCTTTCTTTCAGTCAGGTTTCAGGAAAGATGAATGAGACGGAACAACTATTTTCTTTCACTCGGGTTTCTTGCCTCATCACTTTCTTCTTCTTTTGAGTCAGGTTTCAGTTAGGTTTCAGTAAGACGGAATTATCCTGAACAGACAGTAAGTCAAGACGAAAGAAGAATGGGAGTGAACTCCGGAACCGTCACCGATATGACCTGATGTTCTTTTACTTACTCTACTGTAAGAAAGAAGAAAGAATGATCCTTCACCTGCAAAGATCATTAAGAAATTGATTCTATCCTATATAGGGGTAAAACAGTAAAAGGGGTTTTCCCTTAAGGAAAGCTGCTTCAATCAATTCTTTTCTATCCAATATAACTGTCAAAGTTCGTCAGACCTTTTTCCCCTAAGGAAAGCCGCTTCAAGTTCAGAAATTCTATCTTTCCCGTATTTTTGGGCTATTTCACTTTTTCCCCTAAGGAAAGCCGCTGAAAGAAAATCAATTCTATCTTTCCCCTATTTTAGGGTATAAAATGGATGCTTTACCCTTCTTTCCCTCGGTCACTCTCCTGTAAACA
>JAVCKS010017732.1:4074-14562 GCA_032273685.1 Pteraster tesselatus
CCAAATGCGCAGATGTAAGTTCTCCCCAGTGAGTGGTGGTTATAACGTCTAGTCGAGTGGTAGTTATAACGTCTAGTCGAGTGGTGGTTATAACGTCTAGTGGTGGTTATAACGTCTAGTGGTGGTTATAACGTCTAGTCGTGCGGTGGTTATAACGTCAGGTCGTGTAGTGGTTATACCGTCTGATCGTGTGGTAGTAATAACGTCTTGCTCGTGTTGTAGTTATAACTTTTAGTCGAGTGGTGGTTATAACGTCTAGTCGTGTGGTGGTTATAACGTCTGATCGTGTTGTGGTTATAACGTCTAGTCGAGTGGTGGTTATAACGTCTAGTCGAGTAGTGGTTATAACGTTTGATTGTTCGGTCTTTACCACTGTGGATCTTAGAGTTTTCGAACCCATAATGTTACCATTACGTGAAACGGGTTTGCGTTTCTACATGGTCTCACTTTCTACTGAGCAATACCTCCCATCTCTGAAACCGTAACTCCTATACCGCCTCGGATACAGACCCAGGTTAACCTATAACAACATTTTTCTTTTGTCAACTCGGTGGTCCAGATCAAGTGGTTAACGTCTCCGTGGCGGAAGGTCTACTTCCTGGTGACGCTACTCTTCACGTACCTTCTACCGCTCGCCGTCATCGGTGTGGCGTACTGTATGGTTAGTATGGCGGCAACATACCGCAGGTCGTTGCAAACTTGTCCCCAATCCATTGGCGAGTATGCTCGACAGCCTTGCTTGCCTTGTCCCGAACGGTTTGCCAAGTGTACCCGAGTGCGTACTTGCCTTAGTGTCCTAGAGTCGTTGACGAGTATACTCGGCAGCGTGCTTGCCTTGTCCCGAACGGTTTGCCAAGTGTACGTACCCGAGTGCGTACTTGCCTTAGTGTCCTAGAGTCGTTGGCGAGTATACTCGGCAGCGTGCTTGCCGTCCCACCGAAATTAATGTCGATTTGGCGATTTGTCGATACATGCACTGAGTTAAGTGCAACGCTGCGTATAGTCACGCCCCCTTCTGCAAAAAGTTATGCTTAATTCATGTCCTTCGATACTTCAAATCACGCCTGCTGTACTCTGACTTATTCCTATCCCTCGCCCCCAAGGTCTGCTTTCGCCTCTGGTCGGGCATACCGAGCGACGAGACGAGCGGCAGGTCGACCGCTAAGAAGGCCAGCAGCAACAACAACGTGACGGGCAACGGGAAAGGAAGGAGCGCCACCGAGGCACAGCTCCAGTCTCGACGCAAGGTGGCGCGCATGCTGATAGTGGTGGTCGTAATCTTCGCCGTGTGCTACCTCCCCATACGGACGATCAACGTGCTGAAGTGAGATGGCGCATTGTGGCGTGGACATTTTTGTGAAACGGCGTTCCCTTATACTCACACCGTGAGCAAAGCTTTTCATTTCAGGACGCTGGTCTCACATAACGTGTCGTATTTGCCTTTCTCCACAGTGTCTTTGGGGTGTTCTCGGCCGCGAGGAACGTCGACATGCTTGTTAATGGGCAGAAGATGGGCGTGGCCTATCTCATCGCTCACATCATGGCCTTCCTGAACAGCGCCATCAATCCCGTCATCTATAACTTCATGAGCGGTGAGCGTCATCGTGTTGTATATGTGCGTGTGTGTGTATGTGTGTGCGTTATATGTATTGAATGAAGCCGAAGAGCTTGCCATCTTGTTTTCCCTCTGACCTAACAAACATCATTGCCTAGGGGCCATCTTGTTAGGGGTAATGTGTCCTCATTCTGGCTTATGCATAAAGGCTAACCCCAATGTTCGATGGGGCCGGTTGCACCAGGTTCTTGATCTTAGAGGTCCCTGGTTCGAGGCCTGCCCCGATTTTTATAAAAAGAATTGAAAGAAAAATAATCAAATTAACAGTAGAATAAAATCAGTTGATATCAATCACTCACTCTCAGAGAAATTTCGACGAGCGTTTCGCACGTCGGTGGGCTGTCGTGCGGCGATATCACGTCATCGTTACGTCACGGGCATCGGTACGACCCAACCCAGAAATGCACAACTGCGGTGTAGTTAAAAACCAATTTGTTCGCTTAGCAGGAGTAAGTGTTTGTTCCCCGATCGTGATAAGTGTGTCTGTTTGGGTTTGGTTGCTTGTCCATTCTAGTATTCTAGGAAAGATTTCATCAACCTTTTCATCATCAGTATATAGTGTGCCAATGGTAATAAGCTTGTTAATTGTTAAATCTGTTTTGTCTTCTCACCGAAACACCCTGTGCAAATTCTGAACGTATTCACCACAGAAGAATCTTTTAGACGTATGCAGTGGGTTTCTCGTGACATGGTTTAAACCCAGTTTCAACCAGGGCTTGTTAAATCCTGTTTAACATGGTTTTTGTTTGGATTTCAAACTCGATTGTTCGGCGTCGAAGTTTGTGAGTCAGACCAGAGTTAAACTTAAACTTGCTGTTAGACCGAGTTTAACATTAAGCACACACATGAGAAATCGGGTTTTTATAATATAACCCAATTTAAACCCAAAGTTTAAACCTAATTTAAACTTGGTTTTAGCTTAGTCCAGTTTTAAACCTGTACATGCGAAATTTTACCGATACATTCTGGTCTAATGGTTGAAAATGCTTTAACTACTCAGGAATCCAATGCACACATTGTTTCGTAAACCTTAATCATGTACGTCATCCCCTACGTCATCATTAACACCATCTGTCTATCATAGAGCTATAGGCCGTGAAACTATGTCTAGGGCTATGTCTACGTCTATTGTCAGCATCGACCAATTTAAAGAACCGCCCTAAACACGGTCTAGAGTTAACAGCTACGGCTGCAATGTGATCAAAATCTAGATACATTTTACGTAGAAAAAATCGAAGGCGTACTCGTATTTTATGCTGTGTCGCATACCGACAGAATTTTGTTTATGTACACTAACCGCAACCGTAGACATATACAACATCCGTAGACAAATCGTTTCGGATACAGCCCAAAATAATCCTGACACGATAGAGAGATTCTTTGGTCACATTGTTATGAAGCTATAGTCTCCTTGGATATACTGACGATTTTTAGGGCACATGACGTTTCTACACCTATAGCTTCAGTATTGCAGTGTGCTATCATGGCAATAAGCAGCATGTTTCGTCTCCTGTCTGTGCTTTTATTAATACATAAATACTTTATTGAACTCATATCTGACGAATGCTTGTCATTAACTTTTATCACCGTTTTCTAAAATATTGATCACCTGCATAACACGGTGAGAGGCGTGACTTGTAACGGTGACCCACTGTGACTGTTTGACCACGAAAGGTATACCGATTATTGTATGTTGGATGACGATTATTGACCTCGTTATTATAAGCAAAAACTCCATGTATTCCATTTCAGGCATACGCGTATTCTATTCTTTGGGGTTTCCACCAATTACCGCGGCCAAACTCCGTCACAAGGCCCTTTACTAGTGAAGTTTGAATCCCGTTGTTAATAAAGAAAACGTAATCATATTCCATAATACACTTTGGTTTACCCCCTCTTCAGCCAAGTTTCGTCAAGCTTTCAAGATGGCGTTCGCCTGCTGTCTGCCGGCATCCATGCGCGGCCAGGCGCGCCATCCGAATCGCTACGGCTACAAGTGCCAGTCGTTCGTTCACAGTACGGCCATGAACACCGAGTGTTTCGCCATGAGCAATCGACAAAACTCGGCCACCACTCGGGTGTCGGACGCGTAGTGTTTCCACCGGAGGGGAAGAAGAAATAGCACGGCTCTAGAGAGACTGCGGTCGACAGTTCCGGAGCGAACTTCTTCCAATTATAGTTGGCGTCGGTTAATATTTGAAGCCACTTTGGAATTACAACCTGCGCGTGCGCTAAAGGCTGCTGTCCCAGAACCGCTACAGAGCAGCCACGGGGAATTCCCTGGGAGTCAATTAAACATGATGTAATGCTGGGAACTCCCTAGGTGCTTCGGTGGAACTGAAATAGCTGCCGCCCGTACACGACCACACTAGTTTATTAGTGAACAAGCCAATATCTGTCTGAGTATTTCGCATAATTTGCGAGAAAATGAAACAAACCTATTGACTGGGGGAAAAAAATGCACAGAAATATTATTTTCATGAAGAAAACAATGAGATGCGCATTTTTGGTTTGAAACGATACCATCCAATCACCCAAGGCTGGGAATTCAGTTATGCGCATGCGCAATTATAATTCCATTGTGTCATATTATGGAGTACTGATGAAAGGGGTACTGTGGTGGAAAACGTGCTGAAGTTTCCATCAGTATAGGAAGCCATTTTGTGACGTACCTAGATAGACTTGATACAATCTTCTGTGCACTTGTTTACACGTAGCAAGTAACACCAGATTAATACCAGCGGTGCTAATATACGTCGTAGTGTGCGGGTTCCTAGACGTCGGCAATGCAATCCTAATGGTAAAGATCAATACACTTGTGCTATGCCTAACGATGTAGTTAACGAATTGGTAGACAACACCGCGTTCCAATTCGTTGACTATACATCGTGTGAGACATAGGATTATTATTAATACGATCCTAGTCCTACTAGATCAGCGATCCTAGACTGTATTTCCAAACCCGAACAACCTCACGTCTATAGCTAGCTGTGTTATAATTATAAGGTTAACAATAATTATGTATTCGTATCAATCAAACTGTGTGTGTTAATGTAGCTAGCGTTAACTAAATAACCAAAATCGTACATTTGTACCGTTATTCCAACCCTAACGTTGATAGGATTTACAATAGGCATAAGGTATTATAGGAAATTGCACAGGTACTTGGTAAATTAATCCCTCTAGCGGCTCAAACTGAGCCAAACTGGGATGTTGTTCAAAGTGACGTCACAGCCAGCAGGAAGAGTGCAAACATATAACTAAGGTGGTGGTATTTGTCTGGCGAACGGTAATGTTATACTTCCCACGTGTAACTGTAGTTGATAGGACGTATAACTCGAGGGAGGGGTTTTTCTTCATCTCTGATGGGAGTTTTTTGGGGGCGGTTTCACCTATTTACCCGCGTACCATTGTCACCTATTTACCCGCGTACCATTTTCACCTATTTACCCGCGTACCAACCCATCAAAGTGGAAATATCACCCGTATTTAAATTAAATTCGTTTGAAATTAGTTAATAGACCGTCGCGTACCGACACCAACTAACTGTGAACTTCATCGTTTTTGTACTGAAAGGCTGAAAGTCACGTGTCTTTTCTTCCACAGCGTCAGCAGGTCGCTCATGCATATGGGGGTTGGAACAGCCCCCTCTGTTGAGCTTAATTGTTTTAAGGGCAAGTGTGGCAGCGCTGCTAGTACATGTTTGACCTGTCGATGTCTTTTATTTAGCGGCACATGTAATATATTTATTCAGAATGGAGCCATAGGCAGAATTTTCTTAACTGGACGTACGTTAGTAGACGCGTTTTGTATGTTTTGGTGACTGCAAAACATAGCCTTTTCGTGTTTGGTGGATATAGAGGGCGCTGTAGGTGATTTGGCCACAAAGAGTCGTGTATAGAGAGTCTGGCCATCTAATGCTCTCAGTTGGGAGGCAAGATGGCGCCCCCGGGTGACAGTTGGCCGGGTTCCGAGTCTGGCTCCGTTTTGGCCGTATCAACATACAGAAACAATGGCGAACCGAGTCAAAACGGGGGCGTACTGTAGGCCAAGTCAGTTTACGAGTAACCAACGAGTGGTGGCGCTATTGTTTTAGTTATGCAGTCAGCAGGCGCTTTCTACTGCAGATGGATTGGTTATCAGTGCTTGGATATTTTCCCAGCAAGTTAGGCGAAAAGCAGTATAGTCCACGTATTGACTCAGGTTTCATCGATCTGTATTAGACGGTCAAGAGTTTAACTCAATAGGTACTCAGAATTGAAGAATATAGTTCTTCAGAAATCTAAAACCTTTGACCTTGGCACGTCACGCTTCAAATTGTTCTGCCGCCAGTTACAGCCAACGTCGATCTATGGTGTGCTAAAATGGCGGGGGTTTTCCCCTGAGAATTAAACTGTGATAGAGGTTATTTCACTTAAGCGATCGAATAACAGAGCAGAAATTTATCAATGAATAAATACATATTTAAAACACCCCAAACCGTCTACAAAACCCCAAGATTTAGTTTAGAGTTTCGTGGGTGTTCGGTTTTTTCCCCCCTTGATAGTTGAAAGATAGTTGGGAACCAGTGGTCGTACCAACCGGCGTCACAGTTAATTAAGCCTGCCGCAAACGAGAACTTATCTGCTGATCATAAACGTCATCGGGATGTTTGCTTAGCACGTAGCTCAGCTCATTTTACGTGAGGTTTCGGCCTCGTGAGGCCAGGAAAAATAATATCCAACATGTTTAAAACAAATTCCTCAGCAGATGAAAGAATTGCAACTACATACATGTGTCTTGTTTTTCTTGTTTTATTTCTAAACCTAATGCATTGTTTTAAATACCTCAATAAATATTTAAAAATGTACAAAATGTAAAATGTCAAGAATGGACGAGCTAACCCCGAAACTGTTATAACCATTATTATATAATCAATTGTTTTAAAGATCCGGGATAACGTTGAAGTTTTGTATATTAAACGCACGTACTGCATACTGTGATTTGAAGTTGTCATTGGGTGAGTTTTCTGTGTATGACGTGAGGAATACGCCGGTATAGTAAGAACTATAAAGATCAACAACTTCACCTGTATAAGTCTAACGGAAGGGTTAACGTACACAGAGATCTTGTGGTGTGAACGATCGAGGTATAGGCTTCCGTCTCTTAAAAAAAAGGAGGGAGAGGCCATTATTGTTGTTGAAGGATCTTTGGCTGTAGTCGTTGTGGGTTATCATCGGAAACAGCAGAGTTCCCAATCTTTTCAACGAGTGAGCTATACTCACCACGTTTGTGTGATGGTTAGGGTAAGGGTGTTAAACGCTAAAGTACATGGTTCCCAACACATACAGCTTCAATGCTGGCTTAAGTGCACTGGCTCTAGTGACATTATAGTACTCATTATAGTATAGTGATACACTATAACCAGGGTTTCGGTTCTCGTTAGTAGTTTCCCAGCATGCTCCAGTCACCACGAGGTTTGTGGGATACACCGTGTGTTTAGGTCTGATTAGAACGCGGTAAAACTTCTATTTCGATTAGTATCTGCTGTGGCTGTATAGGTATTCTTGAATTTCATTCTGGGTCGTGTTTAGTAGTCATAATTGTTTTCTTCGGTTGATACTAATTCCGGCATCATCAGATCCTGTCCATTGTAGTAGAACAGTGGAACGCTAACTTCATCCCGTCCGGATACTGGGCCTTGCTGGATGTTGGTAAGTTTACTTCTGCGTATTCCTAACGAGGGAAAATATATTTTTATTTGACAGACGAAAAACAGCTACACAATTAATGTAATTGCTATAATTACTAACAGTGCATGCATACACTGTCATTCATTAGCCATGAGTTATATCCGGTAACTAATATCCCGAGAGAATATATAGCTCGTTTATTTTCAGTATTATTGATGGTAAACCCCTACTTAGAGGGGCACTGCCGTCTTGGCTATGTAGGGACCTCATTCGGTCATAATGCGCGAAGGCGAGTCTGGCTCGCGAAATTATGCATGCTCCAGACCAAAGGTAGTTCCCCCTAAAGCTTCGTCCCCATCATCGCCACCATCCCCAGCTCATGAGCTGTCGGCATCGTACACGTCCGGAAACAGAACCCGTCTTACCTTCGTATAGAGGTCGAAACTCAGCGGTCCGGAAATTCCTAATGGTTGCGTCCTGGCCGTTGTTGTAGACAAACTGAAATTGTGGATCTTCAGTCAGAACTGTTGGATCAGTTTCAGGATCTGGTATGTTCCCGGCTTGAAATTCGCTATCACCAGCTTCTACAAGGAGAACGAGAAAGAGAAGAGAGATTGTTTAATTGACAATGAAGTAGACGGAAGCATTGACGTCTCTTCAAAGCATGCTAACATAATGTCATCGGAAGGTGAACAAGAATGAGCTGTAGATTTACCGTTTGGAAGCTCGATATCTGATTGGCGAATGTCTCCAAATATTGTGTCGCAGCCATTGTGGAAGGTCACTGGCGACAACAGGTGTCCTGTTGAGCGGAGAAAATGAATACAATGATTAGGCCTATGAGACGCTTTGTAGGTGGGGTACCACCCTATGAATATAAGGACGACGAAAGGTAGACGTGATATTTGTAGATCTGGTACGCAAACTACCTAACTCACAAAGGAGAATGCTTTGCCACTGTGATAATCATACACCATGTGAGCTCATGAGTTTTCTGAACACTTACCGTTTTTACCAGCTGTGTATGCATCAATATTCCGTTGGTACGGGATCTGGCACCAGTTCAGGAGCAGAAAGACGGACTGGAAGACGATCCAAAGTATCAGGCCGAAACCAAAGCTGAAGTGCGCTCCCGGGTCGGTCTGGAAGGGGTGAGCGAGTTGCAGCGAAGCCAGAACGGACACGACACTGACGAGACTGCAACTGAACACTCTAGCAGCACTGGTGGTCTGTTCACGAGACGGCGGTATGGTATTTGGTTTGGATGGACGCATTACCGTCAGTAAAGGCTTTTCGAAGCTGACGATTTTCCGCCCAAGGATAAACAGAACCACAAACGCCACGGCACACGGTCCTGTACTCGGCAGGAAGGCTGTCGCTAGGAGTTGACCGAAGAAGGCAGACCAACTAGGACAGATCAAGCCCAACAATGCCTTGAATGGCTTCGTAAACCAAAGAGGCCATGTTGTTGTCTTTATTTTAAGTTCACGTGTGTCCCTTCGACGTCGTAGACGAAGGATACAAAGGTAGAAGGTGAATGAACTTAACATGATTAGTTGACCGGTCAGGAAGGCCACGACGACGATGCTAACTGTCAAGCTATTTGCCGTCAGGCGAGTTGGGTTGTCACGGTGTAGCCATGGAGCATTCGTATAATCTGCGAATTTGGAAGGAATTAGCTGGGTGATCTTCAAGATGTCCTCATCCGCAGTAGATCCTATTATCAGTTCAGTGGTGTAACCTTTGACTTTTAAGTCCACGCTGTCGGTGTTGGCAGGTCTGGGAGGTACATTGGAGAGTTGGTCTGTTGGCGGGAGGTGACTTCCTTTCATAGTAGACTCGATAATTTTCAGTTCAATGTTGGAGGCAAACATGACTTTTGAATCTACGAAGTTAGGAACTTCGGAGGAAGCGAGCGTCGTCAAGTGACGGGTACGTTCTTTAGGAAGCTTCGCTGGCCATTTGGTAATTGCTGGCAGGATGTTTTCTTCCATGGTAGACTCAACTATTATCAGTTCAGTATTTGCTAACATGACTTTTGAATCGCCGAATACAAAGTCTTCGAGAGAAGCAATCATCGAGAAGTAAAAGATAGGTTCTAGTTCTGCAGGAAACTCGATTGGTGTCACGTTTGGAAGTTGGTTTGTTGCTGGGAGATTTCTCCCTTCCACGGTCGACTCATATAATAGTTCGTACCTGGTTTGGGAAACGGCAACGGCGGGGTGTTCGGTGACATTTGCTGGTGGAACTGGAAGTTTAGTGACTGACGGGTCGCCAGCTCCCAGCTGTACGGCTCTGTCCGTCCACGATCCGATTTCCGAGGGGTGCTCCACATTTTCAGCTTCACTGACCCTGGTGGCTGGGCATTCTTCGAGCCTGGATGATCCATTCCTGCATTGGTTCAGTATCACCGGATGTTGGTAATCGACAGGGTAGACGTATCCGGGAATCGGTGTTCCAGGAATAGGCAATATGGAAGAAGGCAACCCGGTCGATGGGGGTAGGCGCCGGGTCTCCTCTCCGAGGTGAATCAGCCGCAAGCCTTCACCGGTGAACATCAGGATGGTGTACGCTCTCGTACCGCGGATCATCGGTAGGGGTGGGGGTACGGTCAGCGGGTCGTGGCCGTTGAAAAACCCGGCCATGAAACCAATAGCCACAACCATGACATTCAACGTTACGTGTTGATGCAGCAGTGACATGTTGTGTCACTCTAAATTACTCAAAATATGAGAATTGTATCTTCAATCTTTCACAAGGACACTAGATGAGATTCAAACGTGGCGCGATTGCTCTAAAACTGTAGTTAGCTAACATAGTATTAGTACTACTAGTGTACATTGGGACTGCATGGTAATTTACTGTAAACATTGATAATAAACAAAACGGCGCGTTGTAACTTTGACAAATCGCGCGTAACTTTGTGACGTGTATTTATTGCCAAATAATACGCACGTGTGCGCGTCATTAATGCATTTAAACGCTCGCGTAATGCAACGCACGTTGTTGAGAGCACAGTTGGGACGGCTTCCCAAGAGGGCGCTTCAAAGTTTTGTACGTATTTTTATCTAGGTCTGTATTATTTGGATGGGTTTGTTGGGGGGGGGGGGGGGGGGGGGGGGGCCGCTGGTTGGCTGGGGAGGGTCATCCTGCTTCTGAAAAGTAGCGATGAGCTGCAGAAGAGGCGGAAAGATGACAAAG